>JAGXOD010000049.1:677500-805000 GCA_020368025.1 Brachyhypopomus occidentalis
CAGGCTTCACCCGATTACAACTCACGTACAGTCATACATGGGCACACAGTCTTAAGCCAGTTAACCGCAGGGTAGGTGGTTGTTAGTATGATAATGTAATAACGTACTGATTCTCTCTCTCTCTCTCTCTCTCTCTGTCTGTGTGTGTGTGTGTGTGTGTCACAGACACAGAATTAGACAATGGATGAGAGGGAAGGAGAAAAGGAGATCTAGAGAATAAATGTTTTGGGGAAATAGTAGTTTGGGTTTCCACGTGAAATGCCTAACGCGTCCATGAGCAGCCAGCTATCGAGTCTTCCATCAGGAACAGGTCTGGGATCAGCAGGATCCTGGCACCACTGCCCTGGTACACCATGGATAGCCTCATGGATTTGCCATATTCTCCAGAACTTCTACAGGCTTATCACAAACTTTGAACACATGCTAACAATGCCTCTTTGGACAGTATTTTGTCCAATGGTGATGGCAGGAATTGGTGGTGCCCAGAGAGTGTTGGGAGATTGAGCTGTCAGAGCAGACTGCAGGACAGCAGACAGCAGAGGTGAAACTCCTGTGAACCGACAGAGACTCTTCCTGCTACTGGAGTCGGAGACACAGACCTTGGGAGAGACACAGACAGAGACAGGCTTCAGGGTTTTAGTTTAAACATTCAGAGGAGAACCATCCTCACTAGCTGGAAACCAGTAGGAAACGTATCTTGTGATTACTGTCAGGCAGACACTGCAGTAAGAACACTGGGTAAGCCTTAAGTGTTCAGCAGTGTAGGTGTGAGCAGTCTGTGGTGGCACGTCACTGTGTTTGACCTCACGCCGTCTTCCCACTGCCTGTCCCTTTAAGAAGAAGCGGCCAGTCAGAGCCTCGTTTCCGCCTCCTCACCATGGTGACGGTGCGCGGGCATGCGTGCGAGCTTTGATGGCTTCATTATCTGTGTGGAAACGGAGCAGGGGGGAGGAGGAGGGGGGAGTCAGCAGGTAAAAGGGCCGTCGTTGACGCTGACAGGAACGGTGGCGGTATCGTTAGTGCAGAGAGCACCAAATTAGCAGGTCAGACTGCACACAGCCTGCATTCGCTCTCAGACGCTCTCCTGTGTTTCGAGGTGTGTGTGTGTGTGCGCGCGTGTGTGTCTCCACGTGTGCATGTGTGTGAGTGCGCAGTGTAAATATATAATTGGGTGAACGCATAAAAAGTTTTGTTGGGTTTTGGGCTTTGAAAGGTTTTCGCTGAGTTTGTACCTGCGCATCCCATAGTCCTCAGTGGCTGATTTTAGACTCATCTGGTTAAAAACGGTTGTGTGTGTGTGTATTGGGGCCAGGGGTGTTTTATACTTACTGTATTTGCACTACTAAGCAAAGCAAAAAGAGAAGCAAAATTGCTCTTTTATTATATAACAGCACTTGCTGTGATCCCTGACTGCAAACAACTGACTCGTGGTGTACTTGAGGCTGAGGGTGGTGTTCACTGTGTCATGGTGCACTGGAGGATGAGGGTGGTGTTCACTGTGTCATGGTGCACTGAAGGATGAGGATGGTGTTCATTGTGTCATGGTGCACTGGAGGCTGAGGGTGGTGTTCACTGTGTCATGGTGCACTGGAGGATGAGGGTGGTGTTCACTGTGTCATGGTGCACTGGAGGATGAGGGTGGTGTTCACCGTGTCATGGTGTACTTGAGGCTGAGGGTGGTGTTCACTGTGTCATGGTGCACTGGAGGCTGAGGGTGGTGTTCACAGTGCCATTGTGCACTGGAGGCTGAGGGTGGTGTTCACAGTGTCATTGTGCACTGGAGGCTGAGGGTAATGTTCACAGTGTCATTGTGTACCAGAGGCTGAGGGTGGTGTCCACTGTGTCATTGTGTCATGATGCACTGGAGGATGAGGGTGGTGTTCACTGTGTCATGGTGCACTGGAGGATGAGGGTGGTGTTCATTGTATCATGGTGCACTGGAGGATGAGGGTGGTGTTCACTGTGTCATGGTCCACTGGCTCATGAGATTCTGGAGTGAAAGAAGTGAAAGCTGCAGTTTCAGTGTTGTTGTACCAAGCGCTGCATTTCAGTCTGGTTTTCCCCAGGACCATACATATAACCAGTTCAGTCTGATTATCCCCAGGACCATACATATAACCAGTTCAGTCTGATTATCCCCAGGACCATACATATAACCAGTTCAGTCTGATTATCCCCAGGACCATACATACTGTATAACCAGTTCAGTCTGATTATCCCCAGGACCATACATATAACCAGTTCAGTCTGATTATCCTCAGGACCATACATATAACCAGTTCAGTCTGATTACCCCCAGGACCATACATATAACCAGTTCAGTCTGATTACCCCCAGGACCATACATATAACCAGTTCAGTCTGATTATCCCCAGGACCATACATACTGTATAACCAGTTCAGTCTGATTATCCCCAGGACCATGCATATTACCCATTCAGTCTGATTATACCTGGGTCCACATTCACTGCCAAAAGAAGAAAAGTACATCTGTTTTTGATGTTCTGCCATATTATGATAATTCTCTTCTGTTGATTGTTCTCTTTTAGAAGAGTGTTACTTTAAAATTCCTTTTTGGTTGTTTCCTTTCAAACTAAAACCAGAAAAACATTTCAGTGTAATTTTAAGCTCAAGAAATTCTGGTCTGAAAGTGCCTGGCATCTGTCTGCAGTGTATTGGGACTCTATCTGTCTCCTGTCACGTGCTCCTTCTGTAATATATCCATAAAATATGTCCAACTGAGGTGAACTCATGTAGATTTCATATTTAGAATCAGAAATAGGTTATGCTGTTCTGTGTAGTAGCTGCTTTCTGTTATATTAATTGGGAAGGTTTGCTGGTGTGGTGAGCTTGCACATGTAGAAGCATTTCAAACTACCTGATAAGCAAGTAAACCATTCATTTGAGTATTATTTATTTGAGTTATATGAGTTATTGTTTAGTACCTTGTCAAAAGATGGATTCTGTCAGGTTTTTTTTTTTTTTTTGGTGGATCATTTTTCTGTGTCTGGCTTCCGTCTGTGCAGGCAGCGATGTCTGATGGAGTGTGTAGGTTAGGAGAATCAGGAGCTGCCTGGTTGGAGTTGGACGTGGTAATGAGCGGCCCCTGATGAGGCTGGAGGGGAGTCTGCCTGGGGTGTCGGGCTGCTGGAGTGTGATGTGCTTCCAGAAGGGGGAGGGTGTTCAGAGCAGGCACTCCCATAACTGCAGGAGGGGGCTGCTAGGTGCGGTGTGCCTTAATTGAAGATTATCTGCTTAATTAGTCGAGCAGAGCCCAAGCTAAATAGGCCTGTATTATCAATGTGTACGCGTGCCGCCCCAAGCCTTTAGCTCGACGGCCAATTAGTGAACACTTCCTGATCTGTCTGAGCCGACGCCCACGCAAAGCCCAGTAAGTCCTCTCAGGATGAGCTGGACCACACACACACGCACACACAGGAGCGCGGCACCTGTCTCACCCACTGCAGTGTGTTTTTGATGCTGACAGAGGGAGATGGAGCTTCGTCTGCGGAAATCTCACGTATGGTAGCACCTCTGTGTGAAGGGTACAGCTGACCCAAAAAGAGAAGGAGAGGGAGAGAGGGAGAGGGAGAGAATTGCAGCAGAGGGAGCAAGAGAAGGGGAGAGAAAAAGGGATGGGATAAAGGAGGGAGATGAGGAAGAGGGAGGCTGTATCCATTTCTTATGTCAGTCATGTTTATTTGCTGTAGCTTTTGGCAGGGGAAGGGTGGAGAGGGGGAGGTGTCTATTTTATGACGGACGGGTCCTTTTGTGTAGCTGACCCCAGTGGAGCAGCGGGGCCAAGGTCATGTGACCAGCTGTCGTGGCCTCATTCTTCGTCGCATCGACCTTTCAGTCCCACATCCCTCTTCCCTCCATCCTTCATCCCACCATCTCTCCATCTCTCCACCCCTCCCCCTCTTCTCCTGACACACACCTTCATTCTGCACTAACAGATACTGATTCTTTCAAGTCATGTGTGTGTGTGCATTTATATTTGAGTTAGAACATTAAATACATCTATATCATTATAACCTATATAATAGTTTATATATAATTTTTGATAGTAACTGCATTGTAAGGTTGTAAGATTTCATTTCCATTTTTCTTTCTTTTTTTTAGTTTTGAATATACTACATAGATTGGTATGGTTCAAATAGCAATTTTTTTATAACAAAACATTGCATGTCCATGAGCAAAACTATCCAAACATGGAAAGATTATGATTATGATAACTGAGCTGTGGTGATACCTCCTGGAATTGTGATTTGATTTTTTATGATATTGTGTCAGTATCAATGCTTGCATCAGTATTTAGATGCTTGTTTTTTTTGGAAAGTATATACAAGTTTATATTTACGCGTATCCATAGTTGTTGCTATAGTTCTATAGTTCAGCCAGTATAGATGTTTTTTTCAGATTTCCGTTTGTTTGAGCATTCACTTTGACAATTAATTGAATGTTTTCTTATTTTAAGATTAATAGCACAATTGTGTGTGAATATTCTTCATCTTAAGCCATCAGAGCCCGTTGGTGATTTCCTGGTGTGATGTTTCATAATGAAGACCGTGTCGTTTCCAACACTGAACTCTATAAACATTAGCAATTTCCACTGTCTGGCTTTTTTTTTGGTTTTTGTGGAATAGTTGTGCATGGAAGGTGATGATGCCTCTTTCCATCTCCACCAGCATGTGAAGCTCAGCTCCATCAACACCACCATGTGAAGTTCAGCTCCATCAACACCACCATGTGAAGTTTACCTCCAGCTGCTCAGCGTGTCTGCAGACCTGCTGGCTGAACCTCCAGCCAGACGAGCCCCCTGTCCTGCCGTACGTCCTGCCATGCGTCTTGCAGTATGTCCTGCCATCCTGCACGTCCATACGGGGCTCTGCATGACGGCATGTGCAGGCTCCACTCGACCGAGTGACTTGCTCCCAGCGAGGGTGGGCTTCCTAACCCTGACGAATCAGTACTCAGAATAGTTACTCTACTGCATTGTAGTACAGGAAACACTATGTCTGTCTGAGTGTCTCTCTGTCTCTGCAAGGTTTGCATATATTACACCTATTTTAGAGTTCCGGTCCTGCTTTAACAGGAAGTGGCGTAGTGGTCCACGCAGGGCAGAGTGCTCACGTAGTCAGCATGGCTTCTCTGGAGAGGAGAAGGGAAAAAAAACTCTAATTGGCTCCTTTTAGACAACAGTTAGTCTCAATTAAACATGAAAAGACACATTGAATTGGAGAGATCTTTTCCAAATGTGCTGTTTTGTTTCTCTCTTTCTCTATCCTCTCTCTCTTTCTTTCCTCTCTCTCTCTCTCTCTCTCTCTCCCCTCTGGCTTTGTACCATAGTAAGATAATCAGAGACAGAATCTGCTGTTCTCTTTGTTTCTTTGTGAGGAAGTGTAATTTAATTGAATTACGGCATAACTGCGACGCCACTGAAGAGGAGGGAACGTCCGGCAGAAAAACACTCGCATTCTTCCTCCCCCGTCCGGGTAGGCGCGAGGCGTGCGAGGCACGGTGCTGCCCCGGTGCAGAGTGCACGGCCATCACCGCCAGCGGGGGCAACAGAGAGCACTCCCCCCCCCCCAGCAAACCAGCACCCCTCCGTTCAGGCCACACACTGACTGGATGAGCAACAGTGCTCGCTGCCTCCTGTTCCACCTAAGCACTGGCTAACTGCAGAAAGCGTATGGGCTGGCATGTATGAATGCCTGATATTGCCCATGTCTGCTGGATGTTCAGTCTGAAAGTGCTTTAATTGAGCTGCTGCTTGAACGCGCTCGCTGCGTGCGAAGGCGATCCAGCTGCTCGCCGTTCGACAGGCACGTCTGATTGGCAGGTGTGTGCGTGCTAGTCGTTCCCTCACTCTGAGCCGCTTCACTTTTAAAGCCGCACAGACGTGCGTCGTGAGTAAACAATGCCTCTGTGCTGCTGTCTGCGTCATTCCATGGATCTGGAGTCTTTAAGATATTATCCAGACGCTGGTATGAATCTGAGCTCTGGAATAAACGGTTTTCCATCCAATCGGGGTCGACACAGCATGGCTGACCCTCACTTCAGCTCTCTGGCTTCTGGACACAGTTGCTGTGTCCGTTGCTGTTCCAATCCTTCAGCTCAGTAATAGTGAGAAATGCAGAGCTACACACACACACAAACACACACACACTTCAGTCATGCTTTCTTAGGGCTGACTTTGTCAAGTTTGCTAAACACAGTGATGCCTTGACCAGAAAGAAAGCAAGATGCAAAACAGGAAAGCTGTCCACTTCAGAAAACATACACAGACTGTCTAAGTGCAGTGACCTGATGGAGCTGGAGACAATGTGAGTAACTTCTTTGGAAAGAAATGATCACACGTTTGTCATTGTCATGTGGCTTCCAAAACAAATTCTTCACAGAAATCTCTTCTGCGTACCGGCAACAAAGGTCCACGTGTCAAATCGCGGAGTGCTCCTGCGATATTTGCCAGTGCCACGTGAACGTTATTTAAATATCAGAGTAAAACGATAGATAGTAGTGGAGATCTGTGACTGCTCGGGCTCAGTGTTCCTGCTGTCGCAGTTTTCTCTTTGCCATTGATGCGTTTAGTGATTGGAATACTGGGGTGGCTGGCCAGCGAGCTCAGGGCTGATGGGAAGCATGGAGACCTGCTGTTCACGCCACAGGCTGCTCCTCACTCACACACCGAAAAAAAAACGCCGTCAGAGGAGGCAGAACCTGCCAGGCATGTACTTAGCAAAAGAATGGATTAGTTCTTCTCTGTCTGCTGGTCCTGCTGATGCTAGAGAGGGAGGGAGGGAGAGAGGGAGGGAGAGAGGGGGCAGGAATGAGGGAGGTGAAGATTTCGTTCAGGTTGAGTGGCTTCACTCTACTCATGCAGTGAAAACGCCATGGAGGTCAGTCCACTGCCCACCCCCCCAAACTAACCCCTCCCCTCCAACCCTCCCACTTTCCACTAACCCCTCCCTGCTCCACGGCTCCTCCCCTTCCACTGCCCCTCCTCCCCATGTATTTCTTCTCACACCACACGCTGCATTTTGACAAACAGATTTATTGCTTACGTCATATTTCTCCCATGTTTTAATCAAACGGCGGGGTGGCCAGCTCACTGCAGCGCAGATTAACATCACCATTGATCAGATTGGATGGAGGTGTCCACACACACACACACATAGTTTCCTCTCTTGCCTTTCTCTGCTGTTTTTCTCCTTGTGACTCAACTATTCTCTCCTCTCCTCCTCTCTCTTCCCCCTCTCCTCCCCTCTACTCTCCTCCTCTCTCCTCCCCCCCCTCTCCTCCCCTCCCCTCTCCCTCCTCCCTCCCCTCCTCCCCCCCCTCTCCTCTCCTCCCCTCCCCTCTCCTCTCCTCCCCTCTCCTCCCCTCCCTCTCCTCTCCTCTCTCCTCTCCTGTCTCCTCTCAGTTTATATTCAAAAGCAAAAGGTGCTGACTGATAATCCTTGTAATCATAATGTGTGGAAACAGCACCACATAATATATAGTCACTGCATATACAAACACTTCCTTTATCCCACATTAATTTATTTGATCTACTAGGGAAAGGCCCTGTGAGGAGAAACTCATTTAAACACACGTGTGGAATACACACATAATAAACATGCAGTTTAACCAAATAAAAATAATGGGAAAGACTACACATAAAACATACAGCTTAAGTGCATTGTTTTAGTACAATATGAAGATGATTAGCATTTACTGTACAATTGTGTATATACAGTATAAAGCACTCTACTAACTCACCATCCTCTCCCTCTCCCCCTCCTTCTCTCCCCGTCTCTCTCCCTCCCTCTCTCTGTCTCTATCTTTCCCCTTCTCCCTCCCTCCCTTCTCTTTCTCTCTTTCTCCACCCTCTCTCTCCCTCCTTTCTCTTTCTCTCTCTCTCCTCTCCCCCTCCTTCCCTACCTCTCTCTCTCCTTCCCTCTCTCTCTGTCTCTCTCCCTCCCTCTCTCTCTCCCTCTCTCTCTCTTTCACCTCTATTCCTCTTCCTACCCTGCCATTCATGTTGCTGTTCTGCCTCTGTGTGTGTGTGTGTGTGTGTGTGTATGGCGGTAGTGGTGGGGAAGGGTGCGTCAAGCCGCCGTAGTGCCAGGGAAATTACCGCACGGCTTCTCCTGCCCCAAGCACCACGCGCTGAAGAACAGGGGCGGCCTTTGGCACACGCTAACTGCAGGGGCGGCGTTGTGTGTGTGTGTGTGTGTGTGTGTGAGTATGGGGACAGAGCTAGCTGCTGCCTGACAGAGAGGAGGGTGTCAGGGCCGAGGAAGGAGAGAAGGGCCGTTCTGATTAACAGAGAAAGACTGGTGGGGGAGGTGGGTGGGGGAGGTCGTGTGTGGGGATGTGGACTGGTAGGGGGTGGTGTTGGGGGTGCTGTGGGGGGGTGACAGCAGAGGTGAGGCTGAGGGGCAATTTAGCTGCTGCTGAAAGCGTCTGAGACTCCTGTGTGGAGTGTTGTGTAGCTGCAGTGTTAACACATTGATATCTGCGTCTGGACCTCATGGTTTCTCTCACTCTCTCGCTTGCTTTCTGTCACTGTCTCTCTTGCTCTCTTGCTCTCTCTCTCCTTCTTTTCTCCTCCATCTCTATCTCTCTCCTTTCTCATTCACTTTTCTTTGTTTGCAGTTGACTAACTGGTACTCACTAAATGTCGAGTTAAGAAGGGAAAAAACAAACACAAACCTAGAGTCTTAACACACACTATGCTGCTGCTGCTTGCACAAGGACCATTTGACTAATTTCTTTCTAAAAAGCCTGACAAACATCACAAGATAATGAAAAGGTGAGCACAACAATATGATGGTTACCTGAGTTTAATTATCAGAACAAAGACTCTTAACCCATCCTTGGAAAGTTCCTAAATATGGTGTAGACAGGTGAAGAAAAGTCGAAGTGCCAGAGAGATGGAGGAGAAGAGGTGAAAAGATGGAAAGCAGAAGAGAAGGAGAGAGGGGGAGACGATAAAGCCCTCCCCAGCAGACAGCTCCAGCACCTGTGTCATTGTTATGCCTGTTGCCTGGTAACAGTATTCTTCAGCATGCGGTGCGGAGAGCTCGGAAGCCATGTATGAAGAAAGCCTGAAAGGAACAAAGACGGCCACGTTTCCTGGCCATTTGGAGAGGCTGTTTATGCAACTGCCTGGTGTCTGCATTCCAAGTGCAAAACCAGCGATCTGTCAGCAGCGAAATTAACAAAGGGCAGCTCCTGCGCTCGACCTTGGCCTTCACATCTTACTCCTTTAAGTTGTGCAGCATGGAGAACCAGTGGGGAACAGAAGATTCGCCCGCAGAATCAGTGAACCAGATCGGAGCGGTGTGTCCACGGCTCGGCGAGGATCAGGCAGAAAGGGCACGCTTCAACGCTGCGCCTCCGAACTTTATTTTTTTTTCCTTTTCTGTAGCACTAATGTGTAATTTTCTAAAGCTTCAACCACGAGCTCAGCCCTGTGGTAGCTGATTAATAAGAGCTCACCCCTATGGCTCCTGATTGATGGAGATTGGCCAATTGTAGCTGGTGGGAATGTTCCTGCACACACGAACATGTGGGGTTCATTGCCAGGCGTGTTCTCCATGAACACAGAGCTTCTCTTGAGGGGAAAAGGCCCCAGCAGACACATGTGGAACCTCTGCAGAGCTTTCACAAAACACAGACCTGCTTCACGTTGACTTGAAAATAAGCCTCATAAGCCTCATATATGGGCGTATCAGTCATGAACATTTCACATAAAAAGAACACAATTCACATATTAGCCACAGGTTTGTTCTTTGTTTGGTTTTCCTTATTCCTCTCAACTGCTGCTTTGTCTGCCTTGTACCACCATAGTTATGTGGTTGTGTGCCTGCCAGTGAGGGTGGTGTCAAGGTGAGGTAGCTCACTGGGCAGTGATTTGGGTTCTCCACGTCTGTAGTCCACGTGTTGTGTTTAACGCTGATCATCAGTGACACACTGGTGCATGCTGCTGGGCTCGTGGTGCGTGGCAGAGCTGCAGTGGAGAGTGTGTGGTTGATGAGGCTCATGTCAGCGTGGGGAAGAGATCATATGTGAGCAACTTTGAAACCAAATGAGATTTCAGAAGCACCAAAAACACCTAGTGTGTGCATTTCAGGTTTAAACAAAAAATTAACCCTGATGTTCTAGATTAACAAAAGCAGACTCCTCTTCCCCAAAAGCAGATGGCATTTAGTTGAGTTGCAAAAAACATACTGGTGAAACATCAGGACACAGAGGGACGTATTTTGTTAGGTTTTCCTGTGACTGAGCGATGTAGAGTATGCTGTTCACTCAGATCCATAATAAAGTCAAGTCATGTTGAGTCATTATCATTTGTATGGCCCATTTCACAATAGGCACAGTCTCCAAGCAGCTTTAAACAAACCCGGGCCCAGACCCAAATGACGTACCACGGGGTAACCGTGGCAATGAGGAATGGATTGGAATGGAGAAGGAACCTTGAGAGGAGCAGCGTTCAGAACAGGAAACCACTGGGTGAGACCACGCCATGGACACATAAGGAACCCACTGGGTGAGACCACACTATGGACACATAAGGAACCCACTGGGTGAGACCACACCATGGACACGTAAGGAACCCACTGTGTGAGACCACATTATGGACACATAAGGAACCCACTGGGTGAGACCACACCATAGACACATAAGGAACCCACTGGGTGAGACCACGCCATAGACACATAAGGAACCCACTGGGTGAGACCACGCCATAGACACATAAGGAACCCACTGGGTGAGACCACGCCATGGACACATAAGGAACCAACTGGGTGAGACCACACCATGGACACGTAAGGAACCCACTGGGTGAGACCACACTATGGACACATAAGGAACCCACTGGGTGAGACCACACCATGGACACATAAGGAACCAACTGGGTGAGACCACACCATGGACACGTAAGGAACCGACTGGGTGAGACCACGCCATGGACACATAAGGAACCCACTGGGTGAGACCACACCATAGACACATAAGGAACCCACTGGGTGAGACCACACCATGGACACGTAAGGAACCCATTGGGTGAGACCACGCCATGGACACATAAGGAACCAACTGGGTGAGACCACGCCATGGACACGTAAGGAACCCACTGGGTGAGACCACGCCATGGACACATTGATGAATACTGTAATGTGTACAGTCCCAGATCACACAGAACACAGTAGTAAAAGACAGATTTGGATTTGGATGATTTCAAGTTCAGCTACACCATGGAGAGGATGGACAAGTATGATAATAATTAACAAGAGCATCTCTCACACACTGTGTGTGTGTGTGTATGTATGTATGTATATGTATATGTATGTAGGTGTGTGTGTGTGTGAGAGAGAGACGAGAGAAAATCACTTTGCTTGTATAGCCCATGAAGGACCACTGTCCAAACATCCTGTTTCTCGAACCTTGTGTACTTTACTGACTGCAATGTTATGCTCCACAGATGTGTGTGTGTATATATATATATATATATATATATATATATATATATATATATATATATATAATTTAATATATAATTTCAGTTATTAATTAGGGAGCAGTATCTATAGTACAATGAATTACCACTGAAAAGATCAAATCAAATGTTCTCAGAATACTTTAGTTTCATTGAGCTTAAAAGCTGTAGATTGATGTTTCAACAATAATAAAGGTTTCATTGTAATCAAACAACCAAACATGACGAAGAATGACTCCCTGAGCTTGGAGCATGGCTGCTGTATTTGAGGAGTCAGGTGCTGTGAGAGTTTGTTTTGTGGGTCTGTGTATGTTGTGTTTGAGTGTGTGTGTGCACACACATGCAGACCTCTCTGTGCCTGCCTAAAGACTGTAGGTGTATTGCTCTCAGTTCAGAGTCTGCCAGCTGCAGAAGCCCACCCAGTTGTCCCAGTATCCATTCTTCCCAGTACCCAGTCCTTCCAGTTCTTGGGAGAGAAGAGACATGCATCCTATTTCAGCTGTAATGACAGGCCTTCCAGAACTGCCCTCACGCTAATGAAAACATGTGCATGTGCGTTCCTGTTTTGAGCCTAACTATAGGTGAGAAAAAAAGTTTCATAAGATGAAAATTCAAAAAGTATTGTATATTTTATGAAATTATTAATATTTTAAATTTTCACATCTGAAAGTTTCTCACTGCGCACACTAGGAGACACACTAGGAGAACATCCAATGCAGAAAACACACACACATGGACACCGTTATATCGCTCACACTCACACCCACATGCACACAAAGAATCTGCCATGGTGTGCTACTGCCTGTGGAGCATCTTGCCTCCAGTTGACCTCTGACCCCTACACTGAGCGAGGCCAGTGCAGGAGCATGTGTTTCAGTCCCTGACCCCCGGGGTCCACATGCGAGTGCTGGGTTGAGGCTCTGGGCTCAGTTCAGAGGAGCCACTGACAGCAGCTTGCTGACTGCAGTAATAGCTGATTGGTTCCTGTTCCGAGAGGAGGTGTGTGAGCGCAGGCCGATTATAATGAAACAATTATAGCCTCATCAGGAGCGCTGCGCTGGAACGAGCACGTCACTGAATACTAATGGTGACAGCAGCAGACCCCCTGCTCTGAGCTTTTAACATACAGGCAGAGAGGGAGAGAGAATGAGTGAGTGTGTTTGTGTGTGAGAGAGAAAGAGAGGGGATGAGTGAGAAAGAATGTGTGTGTGCGTGTGTGTGAGGGGATGAGGGAGAGAATGAGCGACAGTGTGAATGAGAGAGAGAATGGTTGAGGGAGTATGAGTGTGTGTGTTTGTGTGTGAGTGAGGGGAGGGGATGAGAGAGGGAATAAGCGTGTGCGCGCGCTCCTGGAAGGGGAGGGGGGGGGGGAGGGTTAAGCGGGAGGACTGTGGCGGAGGAATTGATTTTAAAAGCTTTCTGCTAAGGCTCTGTTTACCACCCTCCCCGGCTAGCCTTCAACTGCCACAGCATCAAAACAACCTTCGTCTTTCCACTCAGAAAGAACCCTTTCAGGAATGCAGAGCGTTGAAAAAAGTTAGCATTCCTCTTTAAGTGTAATGACTGAGCCGAGTGTTGCCAGAGTTCGAATTATTTTTATACCTAACGACCCATTTGCTGACTTTTTGATCTTCAGAACACAGTTTTTGTCCTTTAAGTGTCGTCAAGGCAGTAATATGGTTAGTCAATGGTGTCATGGACTCGGTTTTTCACCGCGCTGCGTTCTTTACCTGAGGACACGGTATGCGGCCCACGCTGATAGCCCGAGCAGTGCCAGCGTTAAATCACCGAGTGACGTGCTCGCTCCACCCTTAATGGCTCCTGCGATTCATTAGTGCTCGTTAGTTACGGCCTTAATGTGACACGCAGCAAACTGACGAGTGACTCCAGGCAACGTGGAATCTCCGTTTCCATGGATCACTGGAACAACCAGGAATTGTGGTCGATTATTGAGAAAAACAAAAACGGATCAATCAGGTTGTCTGATTAGGGTCAGTTTGTTCAAGTGTGGAAGGTGATTTTTTTAAGATAGGGGGCAAATAAATACTCTATAATTCATGAAATTTGTGTGTGTGTGTGTGAGATTCTATAATTTATCCTCACAGGACTACGTATGTGAGCGAGTGTGTGAGGCAGTTGTTAGAGGAACTTTAGCCTCCCTGTGCCTGCAGCACGGATGTTAATTATTAACAGTGTGGCTTCCACAGTGAGCAGGTTTAGAGGCTCTCCTCTGCGTTTCACTCCTCCGAGAGCTGCGCCTCTCTCCCCTTGCTGCCACAGGACACGCACTGAATTTTTACTGCTTTGCTCTTCCACATTCTGTGTCGGGGCGGAGCGAGCTGTGCGGCGCAGACGCGGCGCGTGCTAATTGCGGCTCGTTTGTAAACAGCCGCGCACACGACGGTACTCCCACACCTCTAATCACGCCGGGCAATTATCATCACGTCAGCTGGCGTCGTTTAGAATTATCATCACGTCAGCTGGCGTCGTTTAGAATTACCATCACGTCAGCTGGCGTCCTTTAGAATACCAATGGAAATCACGTCCAAGAAAGCAGATCTGCAGTAGTGCCATTTAAACTTGCGTCCAGCTGCCCACAGTGATTCTGTTGTCTCCGTTTGATAGCAGAATCGGAACCTGCAATACAGGTCCAGAATCGCAGCCTGTGAAGGGCAGGGACAGAATGTTTTCACAGACTAGCGCGCCTAATCCTTATCTTCAAGCATGATGAGGCCTATTCCGCATTTAAGGACTGCACAGGTTCCTTTACGTAGGATATTCAGTGTAACCTTAGATTCATTTTAGGCAATTTCTCCCTTTTATCCCCTCAAACACAGACACACACAATAATTCCGTGACTATTTCTTGATATTGGAATTATTTTTGTATAGTGTAGAGTCAATGTTTCAGCAGAGGTTGGTTGAGATTCAGGTCTACAAACTCATTTGAAAGAAAAATCTAGGTAATATCTAGAATAATTAAACTTTTCTTCAGAGTGCTCCCCATGGTGTTGTCCATTAATCAAAGCTGTGAAGAAAAGCAAAAATGTCCTGAGGTCACTACAGCTCTTCCCGATTGGTCATCCTGTGTCTCATAGAGCCATTTGTATCTATGCAGATTATGCAGTTATGTCATGTATTTTCTCCCCAATCATATTGTTGCTTAATGTGTGATCGTGCTCCACCTGCCTCTGAAATATATAAAGGATGTGGTGAATAATTGCTGCTTAAAAATGTTCTATTTGAGATGTGAAGCATACGTCTGTCCAGTTTTGTGATGAAACACCTTTGACAAACATGAGGTATGAGATAGGAGAGGCTTCTGCTAGCCCCGTTCTGCTCAGCGGGGCAGGATGGGCATTTGCGATGAACACTGATACTTACACTCCTCTCCGCCCCTCTTTAACAGTGCCAGTCAAGGGCACTCTTGGTTTGTGACCTTAGTTCTCACCTCCTTACTCTCTCTCCACCTCTTCTCTTCTTCTTTCCTTCTCCCTTTCTCTTTCCCTTCTTTCCCTCTCTCATCCTCTCGACCATAGGTGTAGAGTTTGTTTTGTTTTTTTGTTGGTGTGGGGGTGGGCACACACTTCTCATATATTGTGTTAGGTTGGGTGGTGTGCACAGAACCCCCAATAGTTGAAATGAAACCTATACTACTGCTCCCTCCCTCTCTCTTTCAGTCTCTTCCCCTCTCTCCTCTCCCTTTCTCTCATTTATTACCCCCTCTCTCTTTCTCTCTATCTTTCTCTTATTTCCCTCTCTCCCTCTCTTTCTCATTCTCTCCCTTTATCTCACCCTCCTTGCGGGGAGGTTGTGGTTCAGTGACGTAAGGATATCCTCCATGTGGATTGTCAGCTCCCCTTTCTTTACCTCTTTCTTCTACACTCTCTCTCTCATACTCTGCCCCCCTTTCCTCATCCCTGGATCACATTTTAATGTGCTAAGAGTCTTGAGTGGAATATCTGGGTCACACATTGAGCTCGTCCATCTTTACGCAAATCTACATACACATCATGACTAAAATTCTGTATATGATGCAGTAGTTTAGGGTTAGGGGTCATCTGTCACCTGCTGCCCAAGGAGCCTTCCTAGCACTCACACATACGCACATACACACACAATCACCTTGCATAACCAGCATTTAAACTAATCTGAGATCTGTAAATCCTCCTGCATTTGAACCCATAAACACATAATGCTGTTTAACAGATACTATTCCAAAACTTTTATTTTTTTTTGATGAAATAAGTATTTGATAGGGCGGCATGGTGGTGTGGTGGTTAGCACTGTCGCCTCACAGCAAGGCGGTCTGGGTTCGATTCTCGGTCTGGGCTGCTCTGTGTGGAGTTTGCATGTTCTCCCTGTGCCTGCGTGGGTTTTCTCCGGGTACTCGGTTTCCTCCCACAGTCCAAAGACATGCATCATAGGTTGATTGGTCACTCTAGATTGCCCGTAGGTGTGAGTGTGTGTGTGCGCGTGTTGGCCATGTGGTGGACTGGCGAACTGCCCATGGTGTACCCTGCCTTCGCCCGGAGATGCTGGGATTGGCTCCAGCCCCCCCGTGACCCCGACTAGCGGGAATAAGCGGTATGGATAATGAATGAATGAAAAAAAGTATTTGATAGTGTGAAGAGTTTGACACTGTCAACCATAAAATGAATACTTATCATATACGAAGTTCTTGCCTTGACAGAATATTACCAGCTTATTATCATGTAAGGTTTTTATCCAAAGCATAAAAGAATGCAATATGGTGTCCCACAAGGTTCAGTTTTAGGACCTGTATGGTTTTCCCTTTACAGCCCCATTGTATTGTGTTTTACAAAAATACTGTACATAAGCCTGCATGATGTAAACAGGTCTTGATGGTATTTCCACATAAAACCAAAAGGTGTAGTTTAGGAACTTGTTACAAAGACCTGGTTTAACATGAACATCCTATATAAGTGGCATAAACTGAAGATTATTGTTTAGAAAATGAGCCAGCCAAATGCTTGCTGAGAAATTAGTTTGTGCTTTCATTGCCTATAGATGTGACTCTTGCAATTGGAATTATACACAGAATAAGATCTCAAATATGCCTATGGCTAACTGTCCTGCTGTCTGTTGAAGTAAACCAGCTAGTTCAAAACACAGCAGCCCACATCCATACCAGAAAAATAAAGTCTGAATATATTCTCCCAGTCTTATTCAGTCTGTGCTGGCTGCCTATTAACTTTCATGTTGACTACAAGGACTTTTGACATTTAAAGCCCTTAATGGCCAATCTCCAGCATATCTTGCTGTCTGAGAAAGGCCTTGATTGATCTATTGAAGGATTATAGCCCATCCTGTCCACTCAGGTTCAAGGCAGGCTGTCTGTTAATTCCTAGGTCCAATGACAACACACTTGATGTAAGATTATTTTCTTATAAGATCCTGATGCCAGGCATTGTTATTACGCACTCATTGCCAACAGTTTCTCGTGGATTTTGTCTACTACATCACCAAGCATTCCCTGTCATTGCTACACAAAATGTTAACCTTTAAGCACCCGATATCGAATAAGCACGCTAATACACTAAGCACTTGATTATGTGTAAATGTATATCATCTCTGTGACAAACTAACCTTACATGCCAATAAAATATGCTTCAGCGTGCTAACCCCAGCACAAAATTAACGACTACTCACTGTTCAAAGTTTTGTGTGGGTTGGAAGGTTGTCACAAGTTGCTCCAAGCAAACAATTAATGCAACTCTCATCCATTGCCCACAACTCTTGCCAGGTGATTTTTCACTTCTCTAGATTTTCCTAATGAAGCCATTGGCCTTATTTTTCATTTTTCTTGCGATGCCATTGTTGTGCTTCCTCTTCCTGCTCACAAATAACACCAGTCATCATTCACATTCTCTGTAGTAATATGGCCTTGTTAAACTCTTTCCATCACTTGACCCAAGACTTGCTTTTCCACACTGCACTTGGTCAATCACATCCCATACTTCTAATGAGCTCTTGGCACCATTCTCTCATTCCATGAAACACTACTTAAACAATGAGGCACCCCTAGCGACCTCCTTATAGCCTTGTTCATAATCCTTTACAGCCCACTTACAGCCCACAATCCTTTACAGTGCACTATTGTAATTGCAACCTCATAAACCATCAGTAGCCATCTAATACAAGACAGCTAGCTGAACTGAAGACACTACAACTGAGTTTTCTGATAAACATGATTTCTCAGTGCTATTTAGTAGCTTTCACCAAGACCATCTTTAGTCCCTGCAATTTGTTTTTTATTGTTTAATGCTGCACTGTACCATCTGCCTAAACTCTTAATGGACTTCTCCAGTATAGGAAGCATTAGTTCTCCTTCCATCAAAACAAGTTTGCCTTTCACAAATGACAAATTTCTAGACTTGCTAGGTTTAACCTTCATCATTGTCCACCTAAGATTACCATTAACCTTTGCTAGCAACTACTGGGTACACACTTTAGTAGTCAGTGTTGTCATGGCATCCATGTAAGCCCTTATTTTTGTGAGTCCTGCAGCATCTCCCTGCCTACAACCCACTTAAAAGCCCTAATTATCACCTCCATCACCATCAGAAATGATGACACTGGAAATTCGTATAACAGCTAGTTGTACTGTTTCAATCACTTTAAGGACATAACAAACTCTTCTGGCCTTAACCAGCCCAGTAATCGTATCAACTACCCTTAAGAACCCAGATGCTTCCCATAAGAGGTTATGTGGCACTGAACCAAATGCCTTAGCTCAATCTAGGGAAACCACGTGTACAGTGCTGCTTTGTGAACTTCTTGAGTATTTTAGATTTTTCAGTTATTTTACTATTATTCTCTTATTTCATCATCACCAGTTGTTGTATATGAAATGTCAGGTTTATGTTCATCAATGTTCATTATGTTCCATTTACTTGTTTTGAGGGAAATGTGTGAGTTGCCAGCAGACTACATGAAACATGGAATCAGAACATGTGCAAAAATAAATGAACCACAGCTGCATTGGTAGAGTCAGTTAGGTAACAGACTCAGGTGAAATGCATGTGAGTGCTCAAGTAATCAATTAAGCAGACCAATCAAATGAGACATACTTGGGAAAAGATTTGAGCCACACTGATTAAAAGGGAGAGAAAACCAACCAAACCACTCATGCCAAGCCTAAAAGCACAGAGATCAACAATGCAGAGAGGAAAGGAGATATCTGAGGACATCAGGAAGAAGGTGGTGACAGCCCATCAGTCTGGGGAAAGCTATAATACCATCTCCAAAAGATTCCAGCTCCATCCATCCACTGTAAGGCAAATCGTGGAGAGCACTCAGCATCACCATAACTCAGCCCAGTGGACGGCCATCAAAACTTATACCAAGAAGCACCAGAAAAATAATAATTCAGGTAAAGGCCAATCTACACATAATCTCCAGAGGGCTAGCAGACCTCTCTGGCAGCATCTGGGATAAATGTACTACAATCAGGCAAAAAATCAATAGATATGGCATTCATGGGAGAGTTGCTAGAAGGAAAAGAAATAAAAAAAACTTGGACAAACCAGAGGCTTTCGGAAAGTCCATTCTCTGGATGGAATTATCTGGCCACAATCACAAGCGCCATGTTTGGAGAAAAGTCAACACTGCATATAAAGAAAAGAACCTCCTCCCAGCAGTGAAGCATGGTGGTGGAAATGTGAAGGTCTGGGCCTGCTTTTCAGCCTCTGGACCCGGACAAAACCATATTATCCAAGGAACCATCAATTCTTCCTGAATCTTGTGCCATCAGTCAGGGAGTTGAATGCCATCAGTTGGGACAGAATGGATTATGCAACAAGACAATGACCCAAAGCATTCCAGCAAAACTACCAAGGAATGGCTTAAAAGAAAGAAGATTTGCGCTCTGGATTGGACCAAAGTCCAGACCTCAATTCCATATAAATGTTGTCCCATAGAAAAGATCTGAAGCTGGCGGTACATGCCAGATGCTACTAATTCACATAATTTTACACTTGGCAGATTTTCCATTTTTGAAGAGAGAAATTACTTTTGTTGAATAATGAAAATGTATATGATTTTTCTGTGTGTCTCTTATTTGGAAGGTCTGCTTTACAAATTGAGATTTGGATGTTCTAGACTGTCTGGCAAACTGGGGCGCTGGTGCTGTCATCCTATCACTGCACGCGGTCACTCAAGTTTGTCGACGGTGTAGTGGATGGATGCCAGTGTCTCAGGATGCTCCCAAGTCTGTGTTACCTTCTGGTTCTGCCCTTTAGCTAGGCTGTAATAATTTAATTGCCGGAGTCGCTGCCACACTCCAGAAATGTTTACATTTACTTTGTCTAACATATTCCATATAGAACTAATTGCCCCTCTTCTTCCCAATGGCTGCCCGAGAAATACCGGGACAAGGAAAGACGAGCCTTTCCCGTTACCCACCCCATACAAGCATCTAGGAGATGGTCTGGCTTGCCAGTGGATGTGCCGATGCCGTGGTTGGATGTGCCATTATCGCAAGAGGACGCGCTGATGCCAACCCCCACCTGAGGCTCATCGACTCTGAAGGGACTGTGACTACTCGGCCTGGAAGTAGAATCATAACTACAGGATTATATCTGGACTATACATGAACTGTGAATGTGGACATTGCTAGCGGGCCGCCCAATGGAGGATGGGTTCCCTTTTGAGTCTTGGTCCTCCCAAGGTTTCTTCCTAAATTCCTGCCATCTTAGGGAGTTTTTCCTTGCCACTGTCGCCTTTGGCTTGCTCATTATGGATCTGGACCCACGCAATTTGTAAAGCTGCTTTGTGACGACATGTGTTGTAAAAAGCGCTATATAAATAAAATTGAATTGAATTGAATTGAATTGAAATTGTTCAATACCCAAAGAATTCTTCTGTTTTTGGAATAAGAATACCCCTGCTCTCCTATACTTGTTTGGGACAATCTCTTTCTTCCAAATTAGGACCACTGTCTTCCATAAAAACTTCCTCAAGTGCATTTTTGTACATCCATTATGGGATTCCATTGGTCCCTGGTGCAGAACCTGCCTTTGCACAATGCACAATGTCTTGAACATTACTCCATTTAGTAGATTGACATCTTTTCGCCCCTTTGTGTCACCCATAAAGTTGTCATTCCCGGGATCTGTTGGAGTCACTCCTCTAGCTTGAAGGCCACAGCACCAAGTGCCCATATCACCAATGGGAGAACATCGGTGTTAACTGTCCACATTCTCTCTGTTTCCTCTTTCAATCTCTATCTCTATTCCTCTTTTCAAACTTTTAATATTAATTCTTTATGATGTTTCCATTACTTGGCATCTATTTCGGCATCGTATCTTCTATTATGATGCTTGGTCACCACTATTTGGTTATTTGTCTGGATCTGGAGGTTCTCCCTAACCCATCTTACCGATCTTCTCTTGGCCATCTTATTATGCTTACTGACTATGTGATGACTGGCAGGGTATACGCATTATTGACTTTGATGGTATTTATGGTATTATTAACATTGTTAGCCCTAGAGAACCATACCCCATTGAGGCACTTGGAATGCTGCTGTCCTTCTAATTTTTGCCCCATGGTTCCCATGTGATTAGAGAATCCCCAGGTGTTTGTATCTGTCCTCCATTTGTGTTATATAATCTTGTGGTAGTTCTGGTCTGGCTGTTCTGATCCTGATAACACATTCTCTTTTAGCATCATATGACCCAATTTCTCTAGCCCAATTATCATTCCAGTGTCCTTAATTTTGATCCTAGACAGCATCAGATTCAATGACTGTTCCCATTTTGACATATAGCGTGATGTCATCCATGTACAGTAGATGGCTGATGGTTATTCTGCTCCTGAATGTGTATATGTACCATGTATATGGAGAACAACAGTGGGGACAATGCATCTCCTTTGTATATACCGCACTTCATGGTCATCTGGGAAATTCTCATGAGTTGGTGTCTTGTGCTGTCCTCCAGTGTTCCACTGAGTTCAGTGAAGACTCTTATGGTCTTATGTTTATACTGGCATTCAAGTATACAGGTATGTGGCATTAAGTCATAGCTTTTCTTATAGTTGATTCTTATACTAAAATTAGGTCTATCTGTTAGGTCTTAGAATCCTAGTGAACACCTCTAACTGTCAGTAGGTGGTGGTGTTACCAGGCCATTTTTGACTAGTGCTCATGTACTTGCACATATGGTCATTCTGTATGGTGGCTAGTATTTCTGGACAGGCAGGTTATTGGTCTGTAGTTGGATGGTGGGCCTGTAATTGGCCCTTGTTGAGGTCCTTCATGACCAGGACTGCCCTGCCCAGATGTGAGTCGTTTACAGTTTACAGCTGGTTAATTTGTTCTGAAAGTCAGCCATGCAGAGCTGTTAGTCCCTTTAGTCAGCAGGGCCAGCGATTGCCTAGTTCTTCATGTTTCTGACCTGCCCTTAGACATCTGCTTTTGTAATGCTAACTGGGTCCTGCTCTGGTAGATTGTGCTGCTTTGCTTTGCTTCTTAACCACTGAGCACTGGTGTTGCATAATGCTTCACTCTCCCATATGCTCTTCCAGTACTGTTCTGTTTCAGCTCTGGATGGATCCACATTCAGGGTTCTGTAACTGTGAGAGTACTTTGGTTCTTGGGAGAAAAGGGCATTTATTTTTTGTGTATCTCTGCAGTCTGACTGCCAGTGCTGTTAACCTTTGTTTAGCAAACTCCAGGGCCTTACTTATGGGCTCCCATTGTATTTCCTCTGTAACCAGGGCCCATGTTTGATCTTTATACCCTTTTGGATCTCTGTCAGTTTGCTGACTTCCATCTGACTTGGCGTCTGTTTCCAAGAGGGACAGTGGGAGAGGCCTGTGGCTTGTGGGCTTCAAGCATGACTGCTGCAGTGACATATACCAGTGTGCTGGTTTCATACTGTCTGATAGTTTGTATGTCTGTTAAAAGATGGGACAAGATGCAGAAAAGAGCAGAGGTAATGAATGTGGCAGGAAACATACAAATTAAGGAATATAAGGGAAATACCAGGAACTGAAAGATGAAATACAGAAAATGTATTGGTTAACCCCAGGGTTGTCCCAGAGGTGATGGGGGCAAATAGGGACTTGACCCCTAAGCTGGAGGAGTGTCTCCAACAGATCCTGGGAATGACACCATCAATCTCAGTCCAGAGAAGTGCAATCCCAGGAACGGCAACAATACTGTGGCATATCCTCAAACTTCCCTCTGCTGCAAGTCTGCAAAGTCAATGCCATTATATAAATAATAGTAAAATACTGCAAATATTTCAATATGTAGCAATATAATTGCAACATAGTATAACTGTGAAGCTGTGTTTGGAGGCGCCACCTGAAATCTGTTAACCACCTCAATGCCACCAGAACTCAGGATCTCACCCTCCAGTTCCTCTGCACATGGCATGACATACACACTGGAACATACATGTTATATATGGCACACTTAGCACATGTGCACATGTAGTGGACACTATAGTATAGATTTATACACACATACATCTTGCACTGACCCAAACCATGTACCTTTAGTTATATTGTGTGCATTGTCTGCATAATTTGTATTCTAATTTTTGTCTTGATTGCCTGGTTGCCTGATTTAATTTCACAGCACCTTCATACCTGCTACAAATGAACATCATTTAAATTGAACTGAACTGAATAATACTAAGCATTCTTTATGTTTAGCTCCGTCCCAGTCCTGTGTCCCTAGTCCCGCCTTGTTTCCTGGTTTCCATGGTTTCCCTTCTGTCTGTCATGCCCCTGTCATTATCGTTCCCACCTGTGTCTTGTTAATAACCTCCTTAGTCTGTGTTTATTATCCCCACGTTTCCCGAGTCCCATTGTCGGTTATTGTAGTGGTCATGTTCATTGCTCCGACTCCTCCCAGCAATTCCTGTGTCCCAGTTCGTTCTATGTTGTTTGATGTTGGTATTTGCTGTACGCTGTTCCTTGTCGCACCTTGTGTTTCCACTGATTTTCCTGTTCCTGTAGTTTGTTGATGCCCTAGTTAATACTTTCCGTTCTTTCTTAGGTTTCCAGATCTCCCCTCTAGTACGTCTGTGTTGTGTATTGTTCTCTTATACCTTAATACCGTGGTTGTTTCTGGTTACGTGTGTTTGTCATAGTACGTTCGTGTTTCTGTTCCCTTTAGTAATTTGCCTGTTTGCCTTGTTTAAGTTTGTTAGCCTTTTGGTCGTGTGCGTTTCCCTGTGCCTTGTTGTCTTCCCCTGTTTTGTTTTCTGTCTCGTTTCCTTAATAACCCGTGTAAAATCCTGCATTTGCGTCACGCCTGCCCAGCCAGATCTTACTTGCTTCCAGTAAGTCTTATAGATGTACCAGTCCACAACCCCAAGCCCTGCAGACGTAATACACTCTTGGGTGCTAGTGGCAAATGTTGGCTCAAGTAGATGTTGCAGTGGATGGATGTGAAGTTGAAGCCTTGGTTCTGCCACCCTCTGAGGTCCTTCTGCCACCCTCTGAGGTCCTGACTTATCTCTAAAACAGCATGGGACATGTTTTTAACTGTAAAATTTCTAATAAAATCCCTTCAACATTTCCTCCCTCCTCTCTTTCCCTCACTGCTGTGGATTTAAAATAACTGCTAGAGGAAGAGCAGTAGCTGGAGAAGGTGTGGCAGGTGAATGTGCAGAGGCCGCTGGAGCTCTCCATTCCTTCCTCAACTGTCTCAGGTTTGCCTTTCTGATCATATACAAGTCAGAGTGACCACAGATTCCATTTTCAATTCACCTGATGACACTAGTCATGATGATGAAGGAATGTAGTTATCGATACGTTTGCTTATGTAACCAGCTGAAATTGAGATGGCTGTGTTAATCATGTTCCTTAGCATTTAATAGTAATTACAATTAATGTATTAAAATTCTAAACTGTGATAATGTATGCTAATACTGTTGTATATGCTAATTCCATGCTTTTACATAATTTGTGCGTGCATGCTCTGTGCATTCTGTTAATTGAAGATTTAAGTGGAAATTGAGTAGGGAAATTTTTCAAGAATTTGAAAAAGTGGGGAAAGTGGAGATTGAATTCACTGCACATATAGATAAAACATGTACTGTCAGGTGAACGCACAGGTCTACCACAGCTTTCCGTTAGCAATCAGGCAGAATGCTAAGGTCATGGCTAAACTATTTTATGAGGTTTACTGTGAATGGCTAGTTCTTCCTTAAGTTCTGAAAAGGCTACTTTAGAAACTAACTTGGAAGTAATGAATTGTGTGAACACTTTTTCTAGCAAGCGCAGAGTAATCCCATTAAGGTTTGAGAGAAGTAATTAGTCATTTGTATGGGATTACATTTTTTAGAGTAAGTAATTTTTTGAAAACCCAAATATGGTTCAGTTGGACTGTTTTGAGTGAAGTGAGTGAAAATGTCCCTCTCTCTGACTCCCCTGACTCTTTCTGACTACCTTAACTCTCTCAGACTCCTCCTGATTATACGCTTTATTATTCTATAATTCATGTGAATCTTTTTTAACTGTGACTTCATATGAAAAGTTATACAAATAAAGCTGTCCTGAGACTCTCACTGATTCTCTATGACTCTCTCTATCTCTCTCTCTATATATATATATATACATACACACACAAAACATTTTTAGCAGTGGTCATTCTTGTATTTGTGCAGTCACTCATTAATTTAAGCACACTTTTAGGAGGTTGGGGGTTTGAAAACAAACTCTAGTGCAACTATTTGGACTTCTGTGATATGTTCGGCATCCACCTTGGAATAAGTTATTGATTATTAATAATGAATTATATATATATATATATATATATATATATATATATTAAAAATAACAATTCTTATTAGTAATCTTTATTTATTCATTTTTTCTTTTTATCTGATATCTTTTATTACACATAAATCTCTTTTACAAGACAGCCCTTGTTCCAGATGTACCGCTCAACAGATAAACATTACAGCGAAATACAGCAGTCATATCATACATAGAAAGATTTACAATTAGTTCACTCACATTCCACTGACTTTTACAGTGGCATAATTTTAATACATTAGACACATTAGTCTTTTTTCTCTCTAATTTAAATATTAGAAGAGTGCAGTGTCTTTGACTTGAACACCAGAACCAAATCTGTCAGTGTTAGTCAACAGGTGAACTGTTGATCTGCAGACTCCGGTAATTAACCCTGATGCTTTTAATACCAGTTTGTTTGGCTCATGAGTGTTAAACGCCTTCATTACTGCTAAATTAATGGCACATATATTCAGCTCTTTCAGTGCTCAGTTAAGTAATATTGGAAGCTGCTCTTTTAATTTTGCCTTCTCAAGAGGGAACACACAACAATAAACAATAAGCATCAACAGAAAAGTGAAAAGCTGATTTAGATGTTTTCAATTTGTATGAACAATAAATAAACGTTGGCCCAGCATGAAGCCTCAGAGGACTCATTTACAGGCTCTTGACCCACTGACAGGGAACCTGAGGCTTATAGTTAGCCAACCAACCTACAGCATCATGTAAGTACTATGTATTATAATATTATGATCCACAGTATCAAAAGCTTTAGACTATAACAAAGACACTATTGCTTATTATCTGAAGATTGAAGATTCAGTGATGTCAGTTACATTTTTATTGCATCAGTATCAGAACTCTGTTTTTGTCTGAGTCCTGTATGATATATAGATGGTACAGATAGAGCATGGATATTCACCAACCAACAACTGCAAAAATGTAGCTCATTTACAAAGTTTTACATTTTCAGTACATATAGGCAGCCTTCCAGACTTTTGGAGATACATTTGTATTCAAGAAAGAATTAATAAGATAAGTCATACGTTGCACCATAAAAATCTGCTGTTCGTTTTGAAACAAAATAAATAAAAGAGGATCCAAAGGTGTCCCATCCGGTTCTGTTCAGTTCACTGGTTCTGGAGCTTTTTGAACCTTGCCAACGGATAATGAGAAAATTAATAACAAGACTTATAGAAGGTGATGCAGACAGTCATCCTGATTTGTCACTTTTAGATGTGATGTTTAAGGGCTCTTGCATTTTGATTTATCTAACTATCTATCTAAATAGATATGCAGCTATGTGTAATTTGCTCTCACTCTGTGTTTCTGCCCGTTTTCTGCTTTAAAAAAGTGCGGAGTGCAGAGAGCACATATATGGCACATATATTACACACAGATGACATCATTCAGGAACCAGTTCAGCTGAAGTGAGTGGTGTTACTGAGGAGGTTTCTGGCCTGAAGTAAAGTATGCTCCCAGAGTCTGAATCCTGAAATCAGGCTCTGGTTAACTCAGCAGACCTCTCTCAAACAGCTGTGTGTGTGTGTGTGTGTGTGTGTGTGTGTGGGTTAGAGAGTGAGTCGTGCATGTGTGTGTGAGGGTAATGCAGGTGTAAGGGTGCTGCATGTGTGTGTGCACGCGCGTGTGTGTGGGGGGACTACTACGTGTGTGAGGGTGTTCTGTGTGTGTGTGTGCATGTGTGAGGGTGCTGTGTAGAAAGTCCTCAGAGTGTGTGTGTGTGTGTGTGTGTGTGTGTGTGTGTGTGTGAGGGTGTTTCTCAGCCTGTCACACTGCATCAGTGCTTTGCTGATTACTTCCAGCCCGTCTCCTTCGGCAGGAAATGATTCTGACACGCACTCACACCCTGCTCAATATGCGCACCATAGAAACGGCAGATGAGAAATAAATAATGAAAAAAGAAGGGCACACTTGAGCTCTCCTCTTTCCTTCTCTTAGCCACGTTTGCTGTTTTATTCACTCTTTATACTGTTATCGTTCTATTCTCCTTTGTCTTTCCTTCTTTCTCTCTGCTCTCTCTGTCTGTCTGTCTGTCTTTCTGTTCCTGTCTGTCTCTCTCTCCAGTGTGAATCAGTGTGTGGAGAGAGGGCTGAATGTGTCAGAGCTGAATGGGGGCTGGCAGGAGAGCTGTGTTGTAGGGTAAAGGTCATCTAGCTTGGATAGCGCTCTGACATAAGTCTGACCAGATTTGTGTATAAATACAAAGCTTTTATGCCAGCTCTACACAAAAGGACCATGGTTTTAAGGTGCTATTGTCATTATCATTTAATATCATGTGCAAACAGTGGTTATTGACTAATTAAAGTGATTTACCTAATACAACAATTCATGGAGACGATATAACATACAACAGAAGTCCATCACACAGGTCTGAGAATGGTTGTGATGTTTCTCTTCCTCTCTCTCACCGTACATTCTCCCTCCCTCAGACTTTAACACAATACATATTTACTCCTTTTTCTTTTCTTTCTGTTTTTGCCCAAAAATCATGTTTATGTGTATGTATGTGTGTGTGTCAGGGAAATGCCACCACAAGGCTGCACTCCAGCTCAGTGTAATGTGTGCTTGCTCTGCAAATGCCCTCAGCCCTGATTCTCACTTTGGGGATTAATGAGAAGACACCCACAAGATTCCAGTGCCTCACCTTCACATCCGCCTCCACCCACCAGGTTGCAGTGCCTCACCTTCACATCCGCCTCCACCCACCAGATTCCAGTGCCTCACCTTCACATCCGCCTCCACCCACTAGGTTCCAGTGCCTCACCTTCACATCCACCTCCACCTATCCTCACTCCCTCTGCCTCGTCTCTACCTCACTTCACCATCCCCTGCCGATAGCTCCAGACAGCACTGTGTGATTGTAGGGGAATGGTTTCATCTGTAGGGGAATTGTAGGGGAATGGTTTCATGGTCACAGGACCATTTAACCCACTAATTACTCTGCTAGCACACGAAAACTCAAATTTAATACTAATACTAACACTAATACTAATTTAACTCTAATCTGATAACCACACTACAAGCTAAATATTTCACTATTCTGATGACTGCTAAAATGCTAAACGCTCTGCTAACCAGTCTGCTAAGATGTTAACCACTCTGCTAATCTGCTAATCAGTCTGCTAATTTGCATAATAATATGCTAACTATTTCACTAATCTGTTAACCACTAAAATGCTAACCAGTGTGCTAAGTTCCTAATCACTCTGCTATCTGCTTTTAATTTTCTTGATATTGCTATCAATTGGTATTGCTACATATATCACTACAGCCCTCATCAGCTATTTGTCCATCATTACAAAGTTCAGCCCGATAGCCACTACCATTTTATAAGTTTGGACTGGAAGTTCCACAGGGTCATAGCTCAGTATTTGCCACCACCTTCGAGGGTGTATCCCACTTGGACTAGGAACAGGAAGAGGATTTCAGGAATGTGACAATAGACAGAGAACAAACAAACTCTAAATATGCAATAATCCACAACATGGAAGAAAAACACAGGGTATAAATATACTGACTAAACGGGGAACTAACAAGACACTGGTGAAAATGACACAAGGCAGAGACTGAAATAAGGGGCGTGAACAAAACAACACAAACACGGAAACAAAACCAAAAACACGAGAGGTGATGCTATGGGAACCGCAACGCCAAGGAGGGGACGATCATGACAGAAACCCCTCCTTAACGTGTGGATCCCGACACACAAAACAAAACCAAACAAAACCAGGACACTACACAGGCAGGCAAACAGAGCAAGAAGATGGAGAGGGAGGGACCAAAGAACACAGAGGAAACACACAGGACTCAAGAACAGAGACAGTCTGAGGGCGGCAAGCAGACACAACAGGACACTGGACCTTGGGGGCTGCACAGGGCTAGGGCGAGCTGCAGACACTGGGGGTACTGGAACGGAACTGGGAACAGGCAAAGACACAGGAACAGGACTGGACAGGACCGGGAACTGACTGAAACATGGGAGAGGAACTGGAAGGGACAGGAACAGAAACAGGCTAAGATACTGGGGCAGGACTGGGGAATGGGGATGAGGCAAACACAGAGGTGAGTATTGTAAGGACTACAGACACATGTACTGGGACAAAATTGGTAGAGATCCTGGGGACAAACATGGGGACAGGAACAGGAACAACAATACCTGACAGAGATGGGGATGCGCACCTGGACACAGAGGGTTTCATGAACAGAGACAGGGAACAGAACAAAGCAGGTACAGAACTGGGCGCAAATGGGGTAGCAGACACAGAGAAAGAATCAAAGACAGGGGGAACAAAATGAGGTCTAGCATCAGGCCCACAGGATGAAGACCCAGTCTCTGTGGACCTTAGATGGGCTTTTGAGGCAGGAATAGTTACTGTCCTTTCATGGACCACAGGAACAGGCCTCAGGTGTACCTCGGGAATGGGAACTGGCCCCAGGCGGGCCTCAGGAAAGGGAGCAGGCCTCCCGCGGGCCACAGGAACTGGCCTGTGATGAAGGTTGCGGGTCTGGAGGTGCCATGGCCACTGGCTGGTGGTCTGGAGGTGCTGCAGCCACTGGGCATGTTGTTGGAGGCACTGTGGCTTCCATACCAACAACCACCCCCGCCCCACATCATTCCTGTGGCAAATTCCTCGCCAGAGTTAGGTGTGGCAGCAAACGTCTTATCAGGAACATAGAATGACTAGGCCGTGACTTTAGAGAACTATGCTTGTAATAGCCTGCAAAATCCCTCCACGGTCCAGGCCTCATCACACCTCGTAGTCAGAATAATGTCCTTTCCCTTTAACAGAGATCTCATGAATAAAACCAGATTTTTTGGTGGCGGCATAGGGCATGTCATAAATTGAAAATATAAACTGCATTGTAGTACAAAGCTGTCTGCATTATTGTCCACCCCATTGTACTCACTGGGATACTGTGTTAAAGACTTGGGAAGAGGAGTCAAAGAGGTGGCCATTATAGGCATCTCAGTCACCTGTTTTCCATCCGTTGCTGCTTTTATCATATTTTTAATGTTCATATACGTACACCAGTGAAAATTGTTTGCTTTGGGACCTCATGACATACTCATGGGGTTGTACAACCAGAGTGAAATACACTCAGCATGTTCCTTCAGATAAGGTGCATGAATAAATGTATTGTTTTAACCTCTGAAAGTGCTAATCAACACCCAACAAAGTTTACAGATAACGTTGATTTGAGAAATATCTCTGCATAGCCATTACTTGCACACTACTCAAATCAAATCCCTTTTTGGTTCCAGCTCCTTACTCCTGACTAGGTCAGGTTGATTTTTTTAAACACATGACACATGAAAGGGGTCATATGGTGGAGATACATGGTACAATATGCCAGTCAGAACAGCGATCTTGTAAACAATCATTCTGTTGGTTTCTGAACGTAGAGTGGATCTGCTTTTACTGGACAACAACGTTTTTTGCAAAGTTTCATGCATTAAGACCATAGAATATCTATACAATCTTGAAAAGTAGTTAATGCACCTCTTCAAGATTAGTCATGATATAAAATCGTCAGATCGCACACACATAATCCATGCCTCTATTGATCTTTAATTTATTTAGAGCTAGTACCTGTGTTGCCATGATTAGTGCCTCTGTTCTGTCTTTCAATCCAGTCTTTCCAACCATTGGTAGAATTTTTCTATATCAGCCATTAACTATTTGCCTGTGGTACATACCATGCAGGGGTTTATCCTCTCATGATAGTTCCTGTTCCTCCTCATTCCCATCATCTTCAGATTTCTGCTGTCTGAGGTATTCACTAAATACAGTGAATACAGGGGCAGTCTTTCTGGTGTATTCCCGGATCTTCATCTTGGATCTTCAGTCCTGGGCCTGAGGATTTCATCTCAAATCCAGCACTCTGAGACTGTACCTGAAGAAGGAAGCTTCTACAGGTACAGTCTCAGAGTGCTGGATTTGAGATTAAATCCTCTGTCTTGATGTCAGTAGCTTCTATCTCTTCCTTTGGACAGCTGATTACATTAGTGTAGGAGTTGAGCTCAGATCTTGTTCTTCCCATTCAACCTCTCAGGACCTGTCTTACTCCTTGTAGGTATTTAGCTGTAGCTGCTGTAGGTATTTAGCTGTAGCTGCTTTCCTTGTGGCCTCCTCATGATTCCCATTTGCCTGTGGGATTCCAAAGTACTTGTAGTTGTCCTCAATATGTATTATGTTACCTTGTATTAATATGAACCCCACAGTTCTAGATACCTTTCCTCTCTTGTAACCATCTGACCACATTCAGTGAGAATTGTCCTGTCTGAATTACATTCTAACGTCGATGCTGTATACCCAGTTGACATAAATTAGTGAATTAATGTCTCTTTCACTTCTGTCATACAATTTGATGTCATCCATGTAGAGGAGGTGGTTGATGGTTGCTCTGTTATATAACCAGTATCTGTAGCCACTCTTGATGATGATTTCAGAGGCCTCTGAAGAGGAGATTCAGGCCTCTACGGTAGTCTTCCACAGCCCCACTGAGTCCTGGATGAAGACTCTTAGACTCGTGTTGATGTTATACAGCCTCAATCATTTCAGGATCCAAGTGAGGGGCATTGAATCACAGGCTTTCTTGTATCAAGTCCAGGCAATGTACAGGTTGGATTGTCTGATCTTATAATCCCAAGTGATTATATTATCCACCAGTAGCTTGTACTTGGCTCATCTGGTGTTCTAGCCACTGCCTTTCTGGGCTCCGCTCAACTATTGAGCCATGTGCCTGCTCATTTTAGCCACAACCATGACTGACAGAATCTTCCATGTTGTGCAGAGGCAGGTTATCAGTCAGTGATGCTGTCTAGGTCTTCATTCTTGAGATCTTTTCTTGAATGTCCTGTTTTTGTAGGTTTCTGTGATATGTTCTCAGGTTTAGTAACCACTGGGCATTGTTTTTGTGTGGTGTATCCTTCTCCCATATGCTTTTCCATGGGTCTTTGCTCATGCTCTTACCCTGCCACTGAGAATACATTTTGGAAGGCTCGTGGGAGAACATCCTGTTTATTCTCCTGGCTTCTTCTCTTGTGTACCTCTTCAGGTGGGCAGCCACAACTGTTAATCTTTGCTTGGCAGTCTCCAAGGCCTCAGATATGGACAGCTTGTTGAACTATTCAGGTACCTTCATCACAGCTTTCTGCAGTTCTGTAGCTGGCTAACTTTTCTGTGTCTACCTTATCTTGTCTCCTTTATCTTGGCCTCCAACCTCCTTCTCCACGGAGGATACTACTCCTTGATGATGCTCATCTTGTAGCCAAGCATCTCAAGTATCGCTGATGCTGTAGTGTATATCAGCTGGTTGGTCTCACTGACAGTCATAGTAGAGATGGTTAATAGTGCTGCATTTACATCTTCCACCGGCCTCTATAGAATCTACATTTTCAGAAATGGACAAATAGCAAGAATGCTTCAGGGTGGCCGTTCTCCTTTCTGCCGTATATATAAAATTATGTATTTTGTATCATATCTCCTGAACCAAACATGGCAACATAGAAAAGATGATGTCTTCCCTATGCTTTGATGGTCAAGAACTACAGGCACACCATATTGAACATTAACTTTTCAGTTGAAGAGTTAATGAATTCAGTGATGTTGGGAGAAGGAAATCCGTTTGTGAGGGCTAGTCTTTACATTATCACACCTTTTGCATGCATGCTGAGTTTTTAAAGCTAATCTTTTGTTGTTAATCTTTTTATGGTAATAGAACTGTAATAGAACTGTAAATACAACAACATTCAACTATGCAACCTTAACAACTCATCTTAAAAAGAATGTGTCAAAGAATGTGTACATTTTCTTTTCAACAACACATTTGTTAGTTGGTGAACCTATCCATCATGTCTCTTCCACATTGACACCAAGTTCTGATTCTTGTGAGTAAGATCATAGACCACTGGGTCCGCAGCAACGTCTTTTTGGAAACAACTTGGAAATTTGGAAATAACTTGTTGGTAGTCAAAATGTCTTCAAGGTTCCTGGCCAGAATGTGAAAGAGCTGTCGTGTTTTCATCCACTTTCAGGTTTCCGTACGCTTTGTTCTACCATGTTGGCTTTTTCAAGACTGCATTGCCTGTCAGAACCTTGATGGGAAACAAGAACATTTCTTCAAACATGAAAATCAGGTATGTCGTTCCCATTCTTCCTTCATGGCACACTACAATGCTGGAAACAAGGCTGATCTGTTAAGTTGCCTAGAAAACAGTACACATTGTGATCCATACAGTGCCTCATGAACCAGTGCCTCGTGAACCACTGCCTTATGTACCAGTGCTGTCCAAATAGTAGATGGGCCAGCAGTCATCACTATGCTGAAACCATGTGTGGTTAAAATCTTCACTTGTTTCTCCAGTAGGATTTTCACACCTTAAATAAATCAAAGAGAAACTTAAAAAGGTCAACACTGTTGGTGTTGTATAGGACTATATAAGTTAACAACTGAAAGTCCCAGACAAGACAGAAGTGGGGGGAAAAGAAATAATGAGTGGATGAAAAATAACACACCAAACAAGTGGAAAAGCTTCCTGTGGATGAAAATAAAATAGAGCTCTTTCAGTGTATCATTGTGGGAGAGACTGAAGGTGATGGTGGAGGATAGGTTCAACAGCAACAAACGTCTTTCTGAACATTTTTTTTAACTAAATCTTTGTTTTTGACTCTTTTTAAAGCTAAGTTGTTAAGGTCATATTGAAAATTGTTCTACGTATTATAGTCACTGTATTGTCAAGAATGAAAAACAAAAGAATGAAGGTTATGGCGGAGAGCGGAATGGACACCATCACCAACGTGAGTTTTTTGGTGATGTCTCCATTGCTAAAAATGTGCCCTAACCTAACCTAACCCTAAACTGTACAAATATATCAGGATTCATGCTTTCATGAAAGTTAACATCACTTTCACATGACCCAGACTATAGAGCATACATTTCCATGTACCAATAGTTCGGGTTAGGATATGCTCTTGTTTGTGACATGTTTGCTTGGTTTTGGCTTTCATAACCCAACCACTGACAAAGCTCTTCCATCTGAGACCAGTTCTTCTTCAGCATATCCTTTTTCTCTCTTCTTCCTGTCCATCTTCCCTAGTCCTAGAGACTATTTGATGAATCTTAGTCCTTAGTTTTATGGGTATTGTTCTACCGGCTTATACACACTGGGCAAGACTATGTACTTAGAGCTTTGTCCTCTAATATATGCTGTCCTTAGACAAGTTCAGATCATTTTTACCACACTGCTGTAATGGTTATGATAAAATTCCTACCTTAGCATCTTCTTGCATTATGCTAGATCAAACTGTTATCGACAAAAATTAATACTGCATACCAGCAATGAATCAAGCCCTCCACAACAGAACCCATCTTTGAATTTCCACAAATACAGCCGTGTGGCACTGCAGATTATCATACTTCAAAATATTTAATTAAAAACTTGTTGATCTCTTGGATGTGACTGTCACCCAGTGTTTTTGACTGTTTTACTGATAAGCATATCTAGGGTGCAGTAAATGACTGACAGGGCCTTAATCACACACAGGCCATGTAACCCCATCCTGGCTTACAGCTGGAAATGGAGATGTGTGTGTGAGCGTGAGCATGTGCGTCAGTGTGATTCTGGGTGTATGAGTGTGTTTTTGTGTAAGAGGAGGGAGAGCGAGCGAGTGCAGAGGGAGTGTGTGTGTGTGTGTGTGTGTGTGTGTATGTGCGGGAGAAGGCAGGATTAGGGCGTCTCTGATGTGCTTTAATCTGGCTGTCCCATACGTTCCTGACGGCCTTATCGCCCCCCCACCCCCCTCCATCAGATGCTCTTTCTCACTCCTCCTCTTCCTCTCTTCCTCCACCACCTCGCTGCAGTTTCTATGGATGTACAGTACACAAAGATGTCATATGTAAACAGAATACGAGTACCTACTGTATTCAAAGCACATCTCTTCCTCAGAAACAGAACGGTGACACTCACTCTTACGCACAGACTCACACACGATTATTAGTTACACACTTGTATGCATATTACACACACACACACACGCACACACACTTTTTCTGCCCAGTTCTCGACCCTTTTCCCTCTTTTTCTGCACTTTCAGAAATGATCCTCCCCCACCCTCATTCTCTCCCCTCTTTCCCTCTCCCCCTCTTCTTCTCCCTCCCCCTTTCTTCATCCTCAGAGCATCCAGAGCTCGTCTCATTTAAACCTCCCTCACCACCACCACCAGAACCACCACCCCAACCCCCGCCCCGCTCATTCCAGCGTGACAAACCACATGGGATTTGCGTCTCTCTTTAAAGGCGGGTGGATGCCTGTGGGAGTGATGCTCGTCTCCAGCTCCTGGTTTAGTATTCCGGAGGAAGCGGGACTGAGGTGCCTCTGCCTGCCCTTCTCTGCCGCCCCCCCCCCTCCCCCTCCTCCCCTCAGCCTCTCCCCCCCCCCCCCCCCTCTGCTGTTGTGCGGGTGGTTTGCATCACAATAAGAGAAAGAAGGGATCAGAAACACATGCAGGTAATCATAATGTTTAATTTTACAAGTGAGAATAAAAATTTCCATTATTCATTGACATCAAATTATTATTTTTTCCCACACTTTTTTGTCTTTTTTTTTTTTTGAACACATAAAAGCATCACAACAACAATATACAAATTCTCAGTAATCTTTAAAACCAAAACACATTTACACATGCAACAGCAGGGCATATGACTGGGAGTGACGTCCTGGATTCTTCAGGTTGAATGTGTCAGTGCGCTTTCTCGACTACATGCTACCACAGAGCTGGGACCGCGTGTGGGTCCTCAGGGACCTGCCCAGATCCTGGAGGTCTGCTGGACTGAATCATATTAAAATGATGAATTCAGATGCTTCACTGTTAACTAGAATTTCTTTACTGGTACCTCTATTTACCTTAAGACAGCTTTCAATGAAACATTTCACCTGAAACCAAGAGAATGAGAACCAAGAGTAGGAATGTCGATCCAGCGTTTCAGCGATACTGAACCACCTTCAATAAGGATGTTTCACAACACAAAAATATAAGAAAATGAAAAAGAAGAAGAAAAAAAGCAGCACGTTAGCAGGACAATATGCCCTGTAAGACGCCGCCTGAAATCCGAGATCCTGGGGAACACAAACTGCAGGAAAACTCCAGATGGGCTCGTGATGGCTGGTCTCTCTTCTACTGCATCCATTCTGAAAGAGCGCGGAAGTCCCGGAGGACAAGGGGCCGGCTGCAGGGAGGTGTGGTCCCATAAGATCATTCCAGATGAAACTTTAACCGAAGCGTGAATAATATTCACCTTCCCGATTATTGCTGCAGGTGAAAGGGTTCCGTGTGGCATCGGGGTGGGTGTGGCACCCTGGTGGCCTCTGTTGGTACTGCTTATTCCAGGTTGTAATGATTGTCTACTGAGTCCTTTACATGAGAATGGCTGCAATTTGTTCAGCCACAACACTGAAACACGTTCATAGACACCGAAAAATATACATTATGATACTGTCAAAAGGTACAATAATTACACAGGAAAAGAAATTACAGAGTTAAACCAACACCATAATGTTTTTCATTTATCTTTTCCTTTCATCCCTCTGTTTCTCCGTCTTTCTTTCTCCCTGTCTCTCCTCCGCTGCTGGGGTTTGGTTTTAGGTTCTGGGAGCCTCACAAGTTCTTTTTGCTGTCAGTCAGGTGATGGACTCTGGTCTGGGCCTAAAAGAACCATCGGAATGCTTCCCCATTGCTGACCGGCGTCCTCTAGAGAAAGGGCAGAAAACACAGAAGGTCACGTTAGAGAACAGCAAGCTCTCACGTTTGAAGAAGTCCTCAGTTCAGACACCAAATGTGGGCAATCCTGACCAGGTGGGCATGTGGAAAGGACTGGTTACACAAGCTTATCAATCACTGTATCACATTTTCTGAATTCTTTGTTTTGGGTAAATAAGATCCTGTTTAAACCTGGTTGGTGAATTTGGCCCAAAAACAACTTTTAGTTAAATGATTACCGCAGAGAGTCAGAAACAGACTCCTGTCCCAAGCTTGTTTAATTGAATCTTCTGGAGTCCCAGGAGCAGGAGTCGTGGACTCACAGACACACCAAAATAATAATTACTGGGGGAAGCGCCTCGTCATGAATTCCCAAAGTGCGACAATGAGGCATTTAATTACAGCACCTCCATCTGTGACGGAGCGGAACACGGCAGCACCATCTCAATCAGAGCTAAGAAACCCGCAGCAGCACCACCACCACTCTCTCTCCCAACTCATTTGGCAGTCAGAACATACAATCCTGAACTTCCTGGCAATCTCCGTGACCAATTATCCCACTGAGGGATTATTTGTGCCACTGATGGGAATTACTGTATGGTGATCAGGAGCAGGAGCACACTGGCCTGCTTGAGGATAAGGTAATGCCTCGTTGGAGATGACAGACCAGTTACCAGTGCATTCAGTGAGAAACACAAAACTCGCAGAATTGTCGAGGTTCCTTATTTACAGGAAGGCCTGACACAGCTTCGAAGAAGAAAGGTGAAAAAGGAGAGTTTAAAGAACCCTTGATAAAGAACAGGGGATAATCATTATCTGATTATTTCAAGACTTATCTAATTTTATCCTCGAATCTGAAGAACGACAATTTTTCCTTGCCAAAGATCGATACTCATTCTTTTCTTGCGTCACTTTAAAATAAAAGCAGAAATGCAGCATGGGAAGAACTATTCACAGCTTTTCATTGACACAGAACAATAGACACGTGAAACAACAGCTATGTGGTTTAAAAAAAAACAAACCCCTCAGCGTGCTCCCCTACAGATGTCCCCTGCATCCCCCTGCCTGAGGCGGCTCTCGCCTGACGCAGTGTGCGTGGGTGGTGATGTCTGTCAGCCATGTGGAAGTAAACACGTTCAGGTGGCATGAGACGCTCGGAGCTGGCATGGCAACGATATCCCACAGTGCTCCGCGGCAGAGATCACGGACAGGGCTGCGGAGGGCGCGGTTATCGACAGCACGCGCGGGGCAGGGGGGGGTTGGGGGTTACCCTCGACTGGCGCACACGTACGCTCCTGCACATGCTCTCACAGCAGAGCGTCTCTTCTGTGTCTCGCGCCAAGACATTGTCCTGTAAAAACTCAGAAAATCCCTTTCGCTTTGGGGTCCTCAAACTGCTCAGCATCGATCCTGTGGGCGCTGGGCTGTTACTCTGGGCGAACCAGTGCGTCCTATGGCAGTGGTTTTGTGTTTGTAGATTTGGATTTATTACTACCTGAACTGCCCATGGTAAGCAGCCTCATTCTGAGGCTGGAGGAAGAGCGCGCTTATGGAATAATTCCGACTCGCGTTCAGATTCCACCAGTTCAGGGAACCAGTGCACTGCAGCAGTAGGAACAAAAAGCTTCTGATTCTGATTTATTTTTATTTTTTTTCCAGGCATCCAGAGCTCGTGGTTGGTCTTCCATCACCTTGATGGATCAGGATTAGCTCACTGTAGTGGAGGCGGGCCTAGTGCCCTTGTACGCGGCCTGCTACTAGCCACTGTCTTCCAGCATGTGTCTCGACGCCGCTGCAGGAGCCTCGGAGCATCACGTCCAGATTTGTAGTAGCCGCCTCCACGAGAGCAAGCGCACACTTAGCCTTTTAAACAAGGCCGCGCCACTCACAGCATCCTTATTCAATTACGCCGACCACTTCATTACAACCTCTTATTTGTTACTTCCGGTTAATTAATGGGGGTTTTGCTCATGCTCTGTTTATGGTTGAGTGCTTTGTTTCTATGTTTAACGGTCTGTTTGTTCTGCATCCTGACCCTGTGCCACTGGTTAGATGGACATGTACACACGCACAGGGTGTGAGCTGGCTAATGGACACCTGTGAGTCCAGACAACTGCATCACATTATCTTGTTTCTGTTACAGAGCAGGAGCAGCACCAGGCCCATTGTGCTCCGGGGTGATCCAGGTGAGGTCGGTCACACAGGGGCATGTTCCATACGCACCCCGCCCTGCACTGGGCATGTCCCATACGGACCCCGCCCTGCACTGGGCATGTCCCATACGAGAATAGTTTTACTTTATGAGAATGGTTAACAATATGATTCTTTATAAATGTAATGCTATGATCAAAGGGCTTTTGTGAGGAATAAGTTATTTTTAGAGCTGAGCAGACAGACATGAAACTATTTCCGTGTTTGAATTGGGTGGGGCTAGATACTGTACATAGTGGAATATCTGCAAGCCAAAGCTCCACCTGATTGGTGGATTGGAAACGCATTTGGAATGGGCATTATGCGTCTCTAGTCACCTTTCCTTGTAAGGACAGTTGTGTGTGTACGTCTGTATATATACACATTATATATGTGTGTATATACACATATATGATGTGTATATATACAGACGTACACACACAACTGTATATATCGTAAGAAATGGAGTGGAGCAGACAGATGGAAAACGAGCATAAAAAAACCAAAAGTGGTAATAACAGAAAGAAAAATAAAAACGGACAAACTGAAAAATTCATCCCTGAAAATGAAACGAAACTGAATTCTATTTCCTGAAACACGGAGATTTAGAAAATATAGAACTGAAAAAATAAAAAAAAAACCAAACTATAATGACCTTCCTCTCCCCTCTCTCTGGATGCTGTGCTATCTGTCTACTTCTCTGGATGCTGTGCTGTCTCTCTGGTGATGAGTCTTCTGTCTGTCTCTCTGGGTGCTATGCTATCTATCCATCTCTCTTCCCTTTGGAGGAAAAAAGGAGAAATGTTTACCCAAATTCATGCATTTCCGTATTGATCAGTCCCCAGTGGACATGTGGCTCTCCACAGACAGTAATGAGCACGATGAGTGTGGCTGGCATGCCTGCGTTTTGTTAAGACCTACACTATCGACCAGACCCAGGCTTCCTGAGAACTGCTGGGATTCAGTCCCCTCACCTCCCCTCTCCTCACTGCAGTGACCAGCACAAAGAAGGCTCAATTAGCACGGCTCTGCCAGCTATCTCACACACACACACACACACGCACGCACGCACACACGCACACACACACACACGCCCGAGCCATCACAATCACTCCATCAGCCGCCCCGAGAGAGGGAGGGAGAGGGAGATAAAAGCTTGATAAAGAGAGAGCAGGCGAAGGAGCAGGGAGAGTGTGAGAGGGAAAAGCATGAGAGAAAAAGAGAGAGAGAGGCAGAGAGAGAGAGAGGGAGAGGGAGAGAGCGTGAGAGAGGTGTAGAGGGAGGGAGAGAGGTGTAAAGGGAGTGAGAGAGGTGTAAAGGGAGAGAGAGAGCGAGGGAGAGGGGGAGAGAGGGAGAGGGGGAATGTGCGAGGCGCAGACAAGGGACTCTGAGGTTTCACCTCCAATCAGCAGAGGTGCAGTGAGGCCCACAGCCTCCTGGCTGCTGTGCTGGGTCCCTTCCCACATCAGCCTCCGCCAGCAATCTGGCTGATTGAGACCCAAGAAAAAAAAAATCCAAAGAGCAAAGACAGACAGTGAGGTACTCAGACAGCAGCACTACTGAAATCAGCCAGTGACTCTGCGTGTGTGTGTGTGTGTGTGTGTGTGTGTGTGTGTGTGGGGTGGGCTGGGGTCCTGACAGCCATTGACACTGATTGGGGGTGGCAGGTGCGCTTAATGGCGTAGCCTCACGTGTCCTTTGCTGATTGAAGCTCTGAGGGGGACGGGGGGGAGGGGCCTGTGGGCAGATGCTGCTGACTCATAATCAAACCCTAATCAGTGTCTGTCAGGCCCCAGCCCAGCTACACACACACACACACACACACACATACACACACACACACATGCATCCGTAGACATATACACACACATTATGCACACGCACACCCGCACATCCTGCAGAAATCTGGCCTGTGAGTCCCAGCAGTGTTAGCCTGGGTTTTATCACCAGGTGCTAAAAATGATGAAGATGAGGGTGAACGCTCCATGCCGGCCGTCTCTGTCTGCGCTGAACACAACCCTCCTCTGCTACATGTGCCACTGAGAGGACACGTAAGCTTCGAAAAAAACAAACAAACAAAGAGCAGCTTAAGAGCGTCCTGCCTGAAATACCCCGCACCGAGGCGGCGCGCTCCCTGCAGACAGCGCGGGACTGGACGTCGGTGGCGACGCAGCTCACCACAGACGCAGACGAAGCCCTCCGCGCCCGCACCTAGCCCCCAGTCACACTTTAATCTGCTCTAACCACGACCTGCGATGCCGGAGGGGAGTGAGACTTTATTCCCCTAACTGAGAATGCACAAGGAACTTGGAGCACTGGGAAAAACATCGCGTTTGGCAAAAAGACAAAAACACATTTGGAAAAGTGGTGTTAAAGAGGCAGCTAGGGGGCGAATGAGAGAGAGAGAGAGAGAGAGAGAGAGGGAGATGGAGAGACGGATGTGGTTAGTCATTGTGAGTGGGTCATCTCCTCCCCCCTCGCTGGGAGGATGGAGCGATGTGAGGAGAGCAGGCTGACATGCGCCAGAGTTCTCATTATACCCGCCGGCCCATACGTTACCCTGACACACAGCCATTATTTATTAACGTAGGGACGCGGATCCAGGCCACCTTCCACATCCCTTTGGAGGAAATTCTGACAGGCCTTTTCTGAAATAAATAAATAATCCCCTCTCTCTATCCCTAGCTGTGTCCTTCTCTCTGTCTCCCTCACGCACACACATGCACACACGAACATGCACACACACACGCACACACACACACTCCCTCTCTCCCCTTTTCTCTTTTTCTGACACAAAACTAGCCGCCTCTCCGCACCCTGCCTCCCCGCCGTAATTACAAACACATTTCACACGCCAGCATGGCTGCAGCCCAACCAAAACTCAAGAACATGGGAAGGGGAAGGTCAGCCAATCTCGCTCATCCAATCCCACTCAGCCAATCCGACTCAGCCAATCCCACTCTGTTTCCATCCACTGGCTCTGCTCACAGCGTCCCTCTCCTCTGCCATGACAAAAGGCCTTTCTGTTTCAAATTAAGACGTCTCGAAGGAGAAAATATATGACCTCGAAGTGATCCTCTATTGGTGGAGAGACGTGAAAGACCAAAACGAGAAGCAGAAAGAAGGAAACCAAAGGAGAGAATGAGAGCGAAGTGATGGAAGCGTGGTGGAGGACTCGTGGCGGACTGGTGGAGGAGCAGGTTGGGGAACCCAGAACCTCTCCAGCCTGCAGGGAAAGAAAAAAGTTTTGCGGGTGCAGTTGGCCTTAACTGATGGGTTATATATTGCCTGTCACTCCATTCTGCAGGAATATTGGGGCGTTGCCGAGCTCAAACCTCGAAGGTATAGCAATCCATCACCAACGTGCGCAAGGGAGATCTCATCTCAGAGCTGCTAGCCAATATCGCAGCGTGCTGCGCAGCGTCTAACCGGGGCCGGCTCAAGGCCGGGGCCTAGCCACAACGCACATCTGTCCCCTCCCGGATGTGATTGCTTTGGCCTTGAGTCGCCGTGCCATCCTGGAAAAAAAAACGCCACTCAGACGGGGGCCACAGGGCAAATAAACGCGACCGAAAAACGCACCATCATCATGATTAAAAGACTTTGTTCCTCAGAGCTGCGCTGCCTGCGTGGACGGGTTGTGCAGACGGAACAGGGAGTGTTTAGACAGTAGCTGGATTAGCACTGTAGCTGGATTAGCACTGACTACACAACCTTCACTACATCCATCCTGCTGCATCCCCATTGGCCCAACCAACAACCAATCCAAAACATTTTTGTGTGAAGCAAACATGACGACTAAAACGTGCTGTCACCCTGCAGCTGGTCTCCAACACACCAACACATAAACGCTAGTGAGGGGGGTATTTTAACCTTGTAGTGGCAACACCTTACAGGGAAATGTAGACCATCATATATACCGCCACACAGAGGCACCATGTGCCCAGTAGCCAGGCCTGCTCCAATACGGTCCGAATATGAAAATATTAGCAATTAAACGTTTAGTGTCTTGATGAGACATAATTGATGTAATTTATGTGACCATAAATTGTGAGTGTGTATATGAGCTTCTCTTTTATGTAGCACATTAATACCTGTCTGTACAACACTCAGGACAGGGAGATGAACTGCTGGCCCAGTACAAAGTGAAGGTCAGGAGCTTGTATGCGACCTTAATACTGCTGAGGGCGACGACAGAGCACCGGGTGCTGAGGGTGGAGTTGGACACCATCTCCCTGATGACTGAGTACCTGCTACCATCATCTGAAGCGGTAGAAGTGAGGTCTACCTCTCGGAGAAAGGAGAACACGCTACAGCCACTGTGACACCAGACAAGCAGAAGCACGGAGACCGAGACCCCCACCCACACGGCTCGGCACCACCCTACCCTAACACATCTGACGCAGGTAAGTGGTTAATTACCAACTGTTAAAGAGTACAAACACTGTGAGCTAGGGGCCACAACCCCACCCGCCTCTCTACGCTGGACCCACCAGCTTCCACTCGTCCCACTCGTCCAGGGTGGTGGGGGTGGGGAGGTGGGGTGAAAATATTTTTTTTTTTGCTGACTTTGCAAATGTGTCGGTGTGATGGTATATTAGAGAGAAATAGGGTGGAGGAAAGGGGGTGATCAGAAGGGGAGGAGAGAGAGAGAGAGAGAGAGAGAGAGATATTACATACTCAGGTAGTAAAAAGTGATTCAGTTCTCCAAAAAGTACAGAACATCCAAAAAATGATCCCCATGTCTTGAATGATGGTAACAGAGAGAATGAAAAAAAACACATGGGCCCCCCTATAGGTTTCACATACACACTGCCCTACCAATACCTACCCCCACACACACAACCAAACATTTAGCTTCTGTTTTTGAATACACTCTATCTCTCTCTCACACACACACACACACAGAAGGGTTGGTGTGTGTGTGTGTGCACGCGCATGTTTGTGGGCAATTAGCATAGTTGCAATAGCAGCGTTATCCTCTGACTTGATATTTGACCTTCTGTGAGAAAGTTGCCAAAGAAGCACAGGAGAGATGCAGCCCACCATATGGCACAGAGCCACGAGGGGCAGCGCGCTTAGTGTCCCTCACAGGCCTCCATATGCAAATGGAGGATATGTACTTACAGCATCTATTTCTCATGGGCTTCCACAGTGCTTCTCCAGGAACCTGACAGTGTAGCCTCTCACCAACGGCAACACTGAGGGCTCCTGTTTCAACACCTTGTCTTACATCACCCTAAACAAATATGATTCTAGAAAGAAAAAACATGAAGCCATGAAAAAAAAGCTGAAAAAGTGATGCAAAAATTCCAATATTATTGCCATTCCTTACTTTGCTATTGATACATTTGAAGTTGCAAACTTTTGATCACAACAAATCAGATATCAGACCTGATATCTGCTGATATCAGGCCCCGCTTAAGGAAAGAATAAGATCCGGTTGTCAAGTTATTGGTCAATTATAATGTAGAAAACCTGTAAGAGCCAGGCAGAACCTTTCCCGAGTCTGTGTAAAAGGGTTCTGCTTGTCGTAATCCTCCAGCAAAGACGAGTGTGGAAGCTGACAGTGACTCCGTGCTGAAACACAGCCCCGGCTCGCACGACTTTCCCCACCCCCCTTTAGAGGTCAGATACGTTGCAGCAGTGGTATTCTAGTGGAAGCAGAACATGTTTTCACCTTCCTGTCCTTTCAGACTGGCCGCTCGCCATAACGGGCCCGCAGTCCAAGACACCGAGAGTACCAGCCCTAATTTTAAAGATGTAAGGGTTAAAAACACACCCAGATGTGTGCTGCAAAGCTGCTGCTTCCCTTGTCAACCTAAAAAAGCTCACTTTACACTGGGAAATACCAGTGATGCTGCCTATAACAATGACATCCTCCATCTCCATTACCTCTACTTAAAGAGCAGCCTAGCCAAAACCACACCTCCGTCCACCGAATTCACACCTCCATCCACCAAACCCACACCTCCATCCACCAAAATCACAGCTGCAACCACCCGGCTGTCTTTGGTTCTCAACCCAAAAGCACACTTCTGTCACCACTAGGGGTGGAAGCAACACACATTTTCAGGACTGATTCAAATTTGAGGCCAAGATTCAATTAGATATTTCAATATGCATGTGATAAAAAAAAATCCACAAAACTGCAACCCCTATAAATCATAAGTGACCATTCCAGCTCATGTAGGTTCTCCGTCCACCCACTGAGCTTTGACAAAACATCTTCTGTAATATCTGATGGTGGTCTGAAGACGGCAAATGAGAGACCCATAGAAGCAAACAAAGGAGAATCAACTATATACTTCTAATGTTTTCATTTGTCCTATATTGTATTGAAATTGTTATGTCTTCCCTAGTCACCAGGAGCACGCTTCATCCTACAACCAAAACCAAAACATGTCTTCTGCTTCATACCAAAAATAAGCTTTACTTCATACCAGAAACCTCAGTGTCAAACCTCACTGCTGCTTAAACCAAACCACCCTGCACGTCATACCAAAAAATAACCCAGGGTGCCGTTCGCACCAAAAACCGCCCTGGAGTCCACAACCCAAAGCTGCAGAAGACCCTTCTGTTCCAACACACATCCTGCCCCTACCAACACGCTGGAGCAGAAATAAAATCACTGCACAGGAGGAGAAAGGGAAAATAGGAGAGAGCGAGAGAGGCAGAGAAAGAGTGGGAGAGAGAGAGAGAATGCTAGAGGGAGAAAGACAGTGATAGACAGAGAGAGGGAGAACAGCAGACGGAGTGTGAGGCGCTCTCCTCGGCTCCTCTGGGGACGGCGGGCGGAAAGCCTCACTTCCCGCGCCAGCGTGCAGGGCTTTGAGGCGTGGCGGGCCGGCGGGCGACGGCGGCGGGCGGACGGGCGGGCCGTGGGCGTGCAGCCGAGCGCACCGAGCAAGCGCGGAGAGCAGATTGCTGTTTCTCTGAAATGTTAAATCAAAATGCAAAGCAGGAGCGATGCCGCCTCCCTCCTCTCGACAGATTCTCCAGCATATGTGTGGGAGCTGGCAGCATCTCAGGGGCCTGAATTAGGAACGCTGATATTTTAGGGTAATAACCTACAGAGCAGCCACGTTCGCTGCACTTCCCTTCGGTCTAATTCCTGATTCGACTGTGTGGAACCACACATTGTGTTTTTTCAGACCAACTAAACATGCGTAATCTCACTGGCCCGTATGCGCGCACAGCCAGGCCGTTTATGTGGTGTCTGCTCGGAGTTCTGGATTGATTTTAATGTATATGAAAGTAATATTGGAACCTCAGATGATCTTTGGCCAAATAAACATTTGTTATTTGTGCTTTTCATCGATACACCTGATAGCAGTGTGGACAGGGTTTATTTTCATCGATACACCTGATATCAGTGTGGACAGGATTTATTTTCATCGATACACCCGATAGCAGTGTAGACTGGAACATTTTCCAAATCACTCAACAGTAGTGGGGAAGCGAGAACCTAATTTTTGCTGATCGCCCAGCTCCATGAACAGTGCCTCTCTTCCAGGATCAAAAAACCCAAAGCGCCACAAACGCAAGAAAACCAAAGTGGCCAGACTGCACCTCCTGCTCAGGTCTCACTCCTCCCAGCACCCTGCTGCTCTGATGTGAGATAAGCCGGCATGCCCCTCCCAGCCCCAGTCCACCCCGCTGGGTGCAGGACCCCAGGAGCTGTAGTTTCTCAGGGTGGGTGCTGTACCGGCTGGCATGACTCCCTGCCTCCCTGGTGGGGTTGCTCACCCCAAGACTCCCCCCTCCAGACACCGGAGCAAGATCAGATGGTGATGATGAAATATTCATACGTGAACACATACCCGCCGAGAGCATGCCAAGGCTGTGTTGGGCTGGTGGTGAGAGGATCGTGATACATCACAGCGTGCTTAGCACCTTCCTAACTGTTGTTTGTTGGTGTGTGTGTGTGTGTGTGTGTGTGTGTGCATGTGTGTGTGTGTGTGCATGTGTGTGCCAGCCCATTTGGGTGGGCTCACATCTCTGTGCCAGCACGCACCACGTTACACCTAGTTACAATACTGTGTTCTTGAACAAGTCCTACCTGGCAAAGATGCCTCTTGTAGGGGCTCCCAGAGATTGAACTGCTAATTTGTACTGTGGAGATGGCGAGCTCTTGTGTTTTGAGATTTTTGAATGATTCCTACTGGAAAAGCTGTGGCTTTACCTTTTGAAGCTTTTAGAGAGGGAAGTACAGTAGAAATAAAACAATTTATAATAATAGAAATTAAGATAATAATGAAAGACAATATAAAGCAAAGAATAAAATGTCAGAGCAGAAAATAAAATGCAAAGTCATAAAAATCCTTAATTATTGGTTGATATAAACATAAATGAAAAATGAAAATCAGAACTCTTGATACTCTGGTCATCTGGTCTGTTCAGACCACTGCAGCGAATATTCCAGAGCGCAGGACTGGTTAGAAATGACCTCTGCGCTACACATGAGCTACAGCTGTGATTTGGAGCTCTCTCGTTTGAGTACCGGTGCTAATGCACCTGCAAGGAACAGGACTTGCTGAAGTTCTGTCCTGAATCACAGCAAGATCTAGCTAGTTCGTGGGAACTGGCACCAGCATCAGCTCCGGCACTTTGTTGGGTGAAAAGTGGTCAAATCTAGGTCATAAATTAATTACGTTACTGTATAAAATTGGCTCAGTCGTTGACTGTGGTATCGCTCTAAACTCATCAACTAACAAAATGTAACATTAGTACCAGCGTTTGAAGGTAATAACACACTGAACTAGTGACACAGGGAACAGAGGCATTTCCCAGGTTTACATAGGGGTAGTGGAAGGTTCACTAGTTCTCTTCTCTTCCTGTCCAATTGGCACAACCCAATCAACTGGAAAATGCATCATCATACTGAAGGACAGATTACATACATCAGAAGGAAATGGTCACAGACCACAGTCATACTGTTAAACACACCACAGTCATACTGTTACACATACCATAATCATACTGTTACACATACCATAGTCAAGACACCATAGAAGACAAGCCTGATATTATGAACATGAAAAGCAACTAAAATAAAATGATAAAATCATGCATCTTGTGGTTGAATTCTGTGAAAAGAATTCAACAATCCAAAATAAATGGATATGACTCCAACCTCCCCATAAGGAACTAGGAGATAAAGGTTCATAAAACACTTAGAAATGCTCATTACGTGTTTATAAACATTACATGTTTATAAACATTAAGTGTTTATAAACACAAATGCTAATTAACATTTATAAACATTTATAAAATGCTCAAATGTTTAAAAGCTGGTTTTGGGTATTTACCAATGTCTATGAATCACTTATTACAGTTGTCATTTTTCATGTTTAATAATGTGTAAAAAATGTTCACTCATCTTCGTTATACTCAGAAATGAGTCCACACTTTTGTTTATGTTTGTTTATATCTTATTTGTTTACATCTTGGTTGTTTACTTCTTGTGTTTATTTTCCGTTCTCTGCATTAATGTTGTTCCATTGGCAACATTTTGCAAGACAGTACAGTAGTACAGACATGACAGTATATAATAATAATTTTGTTGCTAACTCTAAGTTACAGTTTTTGCTACATTCTAATACTAGGTCAATGCAATTTGCATTTAAAATTTTGTAATATTAATTCCATTAATAAGTATATAACTACATAATAATTACATTAATAACTACATGTAATTCACAATGTTTTGTGTGTGTGTGCATGTGTTAGGAATTTTACAGAAATTGTGGAGGGTCCAGTTCCACCCCTGAAGTCCTGTAGCCCCACTATGATTTTACTGACGAGTATTACAACTCCAATTTAAGTAGTGATTATGTTCTAGAAGCCCTGGGTCAGAGGTAGGAATGTCACGATACCAAAATGTATTAGTCGGTACCAATACCACTTAAATTATACGATTCTCAACAACAATTTCGATACTACAACATACAATAAACCAATGAAATGAATATGTCAACATAAACACTTTTATTAAAAAGTCCAGCAAAAAAAGTGAGATTTTGGTTTTCAGTTCAGTGCGGATTCCAGCAAATGCTTTTAACAGTTTCTACAAAGTAGAAATTATTTTACGTATAGAGAAATTCACAAAATAGCTCAAAGAAAACCACAGTTTGTTGGTCTGTTAATAGCCTATTAATTATGAGCAGGGATGTAAGTGGAAATTCCATTTATGTAGCTTTTTAAATTAAAATTAAACTACTGCAGCGTTAGCCTAAGCAAGCTAACTGGTTGTGTACCGAGTATGATAACAAGAGATGCAGCTGTCACAGTTCACAAACAATAATGCTAACATTTCAGGGTACGAACATTTTGTGAAAACTCTTTATACAGCTCTGGATGTCCGTCTTTGAGGTGCTTAGCTAGGTGTGTGGTGTTTCCACCTTTAGTGACAAATGTTTTCAAACACCATTTGCATAATGGCTTTGTGCTATCCGTTATTTGACCGTGGTGGTCAGACTCAAAAGCAAAATTTCCATTCCAAATTTGCCATTTTCTTTTCAACTAGTCGCAGTGGACCTGTTGGTTCTCTTGCCTTTGCAGACACCATTCCTCATGTTTGTGATGGTGTTGTTGGTGTTTGTGTTGTTGGTGTTTGTGTTGTTGTTTTAGCGTTCTTGGCTTATTAGCATGTAGGCTTATTATGCTGCCCTCATGTGGTCTGTCACTTCTGTTCCTTCGGTACCCCAGGAAACAAGAACCGTAATGTTTTCTGAATTTTGGTATTGGCACTGAAGTATTGGTTCTTGTGACATCTCTAGTCAGAGGTCATGATCAGCTACACAGTATCAAACATCTACCAAGAACAGAATCTGAAAAAAATGGTACAGTTGCTACTGTGGTTAATTTAGATAACACCGTTAACTTATAAAATCATTTTATGTACTGTTTTTTATGTACTGCTGCAAAAAGTAAACCAGAAAACATTTAATAATGCTAAGAATACTGAATAGTAATACAGTGATAATGTATAATATAATGACAGTATAATATACTGATAATGTATATTTAAACTTGCATCTATTACTGTTTGACTACATTCTTCTATATTTTAATACTGACTCATCTGAGTTTTAGAGACAGGCACATTAGAGGCAGGTACTCAGTGTGAGTATTAGAGACTGGTACTCAGGCAGGTGTGAGTATTAGAGACTGGAACTCAGACAGGTGCGAGTATTAGAGACTGGAACTCAGACAGGTGCGAGTATTAGAGACTGGTACTCAGGTGTGTGGGAAGTAGCAGCAGTGTCCAGTCTTCCCTCCATGCTAACAACTTTAATGATGTTAATTAGAGAAGCTGAACACTACATTGAACTGACGAGCTCCACTCATCATTATCAGCACGCTGCACAGTTGGTCTAATGTGTTGGCGCCCTACCAGTGTCTGCAAGTGAGTCATAACCCTTTCAGTGTTTTCATTTACAACATTAGACAGCAAAGTGAAAAAATAGGCTTACCATTTTTATATACAGAAGAAAGTAAAAAGGAACCCATACATAATTACTGGCACCCAAGAGAATGTATTCAGAGAGGCGGGGAGATGTGCCTACAAACCCTCCGCTCTATTACTGCAGATGTGCTCAACACTGGCCAAGCCCTCTCCACCCTCACCGCAGTGTTTCACTGTCCAGCTCCACACAGTCCTGGGTTCGTTTCCTACATAGAAACTCTAACCTTGTTTAGCATTTTTAAGCTCTAAACTGCAAGATAAACGAACAAAACCCCACATCTGTTTGTTTGTTTGTTTATCTCAGTTGACTCCGAGCTATGAATATATTTGGCTGTCAGAGCTCACCCAGGTTGTACATGCACCTCCCACGGCCTCCACGCGATGAACCAGAGAATCGAGTCTGGGTCAGGCTTCAAACACAGACTAGAGGGTAGTGACTGCACCTTCCAGCACGACACCAGACAGCCTTCTCAGGTGCCCCAAACGTTAACGGCGTGTGGCCTTCTGTCCTGCTGGGTGGGCCCGGCACTCCCAGCAGAGCCGAGCACACAGCGGTGCAGACACTACCAGAGAAGGCCAGCCTGCCCAAACTCCTTGGCCTCGTTGTGTACCAGGGGTCAGGGGTCACCAGACTTCCAACAGAGAAGTCAGTCAGCTTCAGTGACACTGTGCCAATTTGTGCTTCATTTTCAGACTTTCCCTGCTGCTTGGATGAATAACAGTCTTATATTCAAATCCGCAAGTTGGTCTGAACACCTTTAATTCCAAACTGTTTCCAAACTGCAGTTTTTATGTTCTGCAGCAGTTTTCATGACCACTGTGGAACATCTCAGGACCTTTAGGGATTTCTCACATGATTAAATGCAGTGCAGTCTACATTACAATGCCTTGTGATTACATTTCTCATACAGTAAAAAAAAATCTCTCTCTCATTCTGGCTAAGAGGTCACAAAATCTCCAACTGAAGAGAATTTCAGATTGATATGTGAACGCATCTGAACCATCAAAACCATTTAACTGCTTTACAGAGACTATCTAGATTCAGAGCTGTGCAGGTTAGGCAGACCACGGTTTGTTTCTCACACCGTTCCTGCAGTCTAACATCTTTCACCAGAGACTTTAACACAAACCAGGAAAAAAACTACCAATATCTTCCTCAGCAACGTTACATCAGCCGTCGTGGTCTCATATTTAATTTAGTAAAATTGCAGTATTACATTCAGTCAGTGACGGTGATGTTTTAGCGTCTCTTCTGTGACTGCTGTTTCTGAGTACGAGGTCCTTTTTTATTATTTTTTTTAAAAACAGGTCTCCTGTAATGACGAGATACCTTTTAACTTCTCAGCCAGAGCTGTCATCAATTATTTACAGTCATCTGTTTAAATTTTAAAGCGCCACACATTAGCGTTCCCTCCACCTGCACTTTCACGCCGTCCGCCGCATCATCGCCCCTCGGTAGTGCCCCTCCCCCTGGCCTGCCGTGCGTCCGGCGACTGGCTTACACGACTCTGCCGGAGATGTTAAATCAGAGCGGGGCGGAGGAGACGGCAGGCAGCGCCTGTAAGAGCACAGGGCAGCCGCCTCCAATTACACTCTGGCCTTAATTGGCAGCAGCAGCAAAAGCCGATAAATTCTTTAACAGCACCTCTGCACCTCACGGCAACCAGGGAGTACGGGGAGCTGGGTGTGTGTGTGTGTGGGGGGGGGGTTGCAGAAGCTGATTGAAAATCCACAGCACGTTAAGCATTGACGTATAAAAAAAAAAAAAGCGAAGAAGGATGCGGTGGCGTCTGTGAGTGGCGTGCTGAGTGGCGGTATAATTAAGCGATCTGCTTTGTGGCTCCACTGGCGAAATCACATTGTCTTGACAGGAGCTTAAGGTTGGCCTTTAGGCTCAAGACTCAGAGAGCTAGGGTATTTGCTTTTCTCTCTCTCCCTCTCTCCCTTCCTCTCTCTTTCTCACTCCCTCTCTCTTTTTCTCTCTTTCTCCCTCCCTCCTTCCCTCTCCCCAGACCTCCGTCAGATTAACCTGCAGTTTAGAGCTTGAATAAATCCAGTACGGTGGAGATCGGCACATCTAAAGGATGCCTGTCCCTCAGGCCTTTCTTTTTTTTTCCCCTCCACCTAACGCCCCCCCACACACACATACACACACCTCGCCCTCCCCCCACTGAGATTGGCTGTGAGCACACGCCGTTATCTCCAGGGAAGCAAAGGTTGGAGAGGGGGAGGGGGCGGCTAGGAGGCCCACATTCGTCCTTATCTATTCTGAGCACACCTAAAACAAATTAGAGCTGGCCGCCACTGCTTATTGGGCCCCCTCGCTCTCATTAAGCCGGCGCTCCTGCCTGCTCTTCAAGGTCCTGCCACCGACTATTTGGGAGGGAGGAGGGGATTTGGCGGAGGGGCGGAGGGGCCGGGGGGGGGTCTTTAAAGCGCATCGCTGAGAGAGGGCTGTACAATAGCTGTGCGACCTTTTCATTACACACCGCTCCTTACCGTGGTCGCAGCACGGGGACAAAGCAGAGAGCATCTCCCATGTCTCCCTGTGCACGGTGCTTTTCTTCTGGGTGACATCAGCCTGCAGAGTCGACTAATTGTAAGGTGTTTTTCAGGGTCTTCTATTCAATTACCCAGGATGCTTTCTCTTCCTGTTTTTTTGTCAATCATATCACGGACCCACGCCTCCCCCACCCCCGCACGCACATGCGTGTGTCCTGTCCAAGGCCGTGCTGTTGTGTCCTGTGGGGCAATTGTGCTCCTGTTAAAGGCGATAGTGTTTTACCCTGCCATCGCCCCCTCCCCCGCTCCACCTCCCCGTGCACCTGAGCAGGCATCTCAAATACGTGTCTTATTGTCTCCGAGACGAGTGACAGGGGAAGCTCGTGCAGATATCCCCTCTGTCAACATCTGACAGCCGGAAAGCAGCGCGTGGCACTGCTGTCTTACCGCCAGTCCTATAGGCGGTACAGAGCTAACTGAGACTGCTGGTGGCTCACATGGAATTAGGGGGGGCCAACTACAGATAGAAATTTTATAGCTAAACATATGCCATCTGTGAACCGATGTCTGGAAGGGCGCTTGGAAATCCCGTACAGATACAAAGATACAGATATAGATATACAGGCCCCGGAGAGCAGAGAAAAGGGGTTTAATTTATAGCAAAGGTCATCAAACCCAAATCTAAAGAGGATAAATGAACCTGCATGCATTTGTAATCTTCAGTGGTGGTTCGCTACGCAGCAGAGTGTACCTTAACCTTCAGATCGTTCTCGACACATACAGTCAACTGCCTCCTGTAAATATCCTGCTCCCCTGCATGAAACCCGCTCATTTAGGTCAGGTAAATGTTCCGTTTCTGACACCCACACATGCTTGTCCATTAAAGGGTTGTTTTTTTTACCAGATATATTCCATGAATTCCATGTATGAATTCATGAACATGTATATATTGAGGATATAGCCAGTTTGTGACCATTTCATTGTAGAGAATCATTTCAGACAATCTATAGATAATTTTTATTAACTTCATAATTCCTAAGATATCAGTGTTGTATGGCACCATTAGTGATGCCCCAAACACAAAAATGGTCCTCCACGCAGCAGCTCATTCACCTGTCTTGATTCACTTTTCAAAATGGCGTGTCACATCAATCAGGTACATTCACAAATTCAAATTTCTCTAAATGCACAATATCTTTGGGCCTACGTATGCAATTTAAATATTTCAGAAAGGGTCAGAAAGGTTCTCTTATAGCGCACATTAGTAATGTACCAGTGAGTTAGGATCTCTGAGGATCCCTAACTTGTAGCTTCATAGTGGAGATGAATGTGAAGGACTTCCCCAGAGCACCACCTCGTAATCTTGCAATACATGTACCCCAAGGTTGTGTCAGTTGTTGGGCAACTATGGTCCCCTGTGTATACTAAATCACTGGGCTCTGATAAGTTTTCACATCTGCAACTATGATGCTTAACTGTCTTTCTTTGCTCTCTCTCTCTCTCTCTCTCATGTTTCTTATGCAGATGATAAGCAACAGACTCACTGACATCTTTTCTCTGATGGAGAGCAATCGGCTGGAACTCAGGTCTTAATGATGGGTAACTGATCTGAACACCCACAAAACTGTTCCCCAATGCTTCACCTTCCTGTTACCATCAATGTCCTCATCCTCATTGTTCACATTGCCAAGAACTCTGGGGCAGGTCTGGAAGAGAAGCTGACCTTCTCGGAGAACACTGCAGCACTGCACCACTGCACCAACTACCTCATCCTGCAGACTCCTGCTTCACAATGTTAGAAGAGCCAAGCCTTGGTGGATGACAAAGGTTGTCCAGGTCTCAGCTCCCTCCTGGCTGGTCTGCCTTCATTCGATTCTGCTCCTCTACAAAGGATCTGCTCTTCACCTGGACTGTAACCTCCAAATGTTCTCTCATAGGAAGCCATTAAAACTCTTTAAGAAGCAGCAAGGATCAGACACAAACCTCCCTGCTGTCCAAGCCCTGAAGATCTCAGTCCCATAGTTCCCAGGGGTCATGACATCTACATCCCAGAGCATCACCTCAGATATTCAACTTCCTGTTCTTAGGATTCACCTGTTCAGGCAATTCAATGGCTGGCACTGATATAAGTACCTATAAAATACCCCAAAAACTCAGTCAAGCAGAGATGCTTGTCTGACGATTTGTTGAGTCAAATGCCCTAACACACATTTAAATGTACAATAGATCTTCTTTGGACACTGAATACATTTAAAGTGTTCTAGTTTAGTGGTTAGGTGTAACAGGCAGATTCATGACCACTGGAAGCTGATCAGAGGTCAGTTCAGAAGCAGACATGCTGTTACTGGCTGTGTATTGTTGTGACACAAAGTTTTGTGCAGGGTAAGCTATATGTCTCCATAACATTATCATAAAGTCACTGTTTCCACATTCAGTTTCATTATTACAGATATGAGGAAAAATAAAAACTTCAGAAATGATTGACGTTCTCCAGACCTCTGTGTCTTCATAGGTAGCTATGGTCTGTGGAGATCAGTCACAAACAGATACACACACCTGTGCACAAGTATTCTCAAAGCAGCTGTGTGTACATCATGCCTACACACACACACACACACACACACACACACACACACACGCACGCACACACCCCAGCACAGCCTCACAGAGACTAACCTCAGGCTCCGCTCCACCCAGAGCAGACAAAGGTAAGAACTCTGGAAATGTTAGCTTAGATGAGATGCCTCAGACTAGACTAATCCATTCTAGAGGCTCAGAGGGAAAGAGAGAGATACTGTGTGAGCACTCGCACACACACACACACACACACACACACACAAACAAACACATACATATATCTAAATACAGAGAGAGGAGGAGAGAGAAGGAAAGTGAGAGAGGGGGGCAGAGTTGGTGAGTAAGTGGAGGAGCGGTGACACTGGCTAATCCTCCAGGGTCCTGCATTAGTGCGCTAAATTAAAGGGGGTATTAGATTAAATTGGCTCTCCGATTTCAGGGGTGTGAGTAAAATTCTGATTTGCATTTTCCACTGCTGCTTAAGATATAATTAGTTCAGGGTGATTCCCATGTGGAAACTCTGACAGCCACATGGAGCAGAGTGCCGGTACCGTCTCCCACTGCCCCAGCAGGGGAACGTACAGTCTGCTCATTTTACATGTTTGTTTGCAGCTGTGAGTCTGTGTAGGTTCACCATCATGGTACCCATACATGAGGTAACATGTGATGTGTGTATGTCATAGTATGCATGTGTGGTAGCCACCCATCTCGGTGTTTGGGCCTTTTCTACATTATTTTTACCTCTTCATGGAACTGTAAAGAGCCATAGTTCCAAATCAGTCCCAAACTGTACTGATCAACCTGATATCTCTCTCTCACTCACACACACACACAAACAGCTGTATGACAAGGTGGAAGCACTTCAAACCTTTGCAGCTTGCATGTATCTACCTTCTGTTTCTCAGAAATGTCCAGTGTTCTCTTCACCCTTCATCATAATTACAGAGCTCAGGCAAAAATAATCATTACTATAGGAACCTAGTGAATGAATTACAGGAATAAGTACAGGATCAACTTCACAAGCGTGTCTGAACCTGTGGAGGGGCGTTCACTCCCTTATACCACACCCGTCCCTCTCCACCACTGCAAGATTGAGGCTTTCCATGACAAAGTCCAACCACATCTTAGCCATGCAACACTGTCTTCATGGACACCTGTTTCAAACACCTGTTAGGACATGACAAATTAAGCAAACATCCACTGGCATGGCAAGAATTTCACACACATATAAAAGCTCGCTGATATTTTTCCAAATGCATGCGCCGGTCAGCAAATACGTTTAGCGAATCCAGCTTGTGTCTTCAAAGTCTAAAGCTAAACACTGGCCAGTGCTTCCTACATACATTCCGTTACGTCAACCTTCAGATGTCAACCATCCATTAGGATGTCAACTGTGGTGTTACTGTAGGTGGAGAAGCCGTGTTCAGTCCGCTATAAGTGTAAAAGCCAAAGTGAATAGCAGGGCATTCAGCAGTGGTAATTACTAACAGTTCTCTGTCGTGCGTTAAGTGTTTTTATGCAGTAGATTTATGCAGGATTGAAGACAGGTTAATTAAAACAAACCTTAAAAAAGCCACCCAAGAACAAAAGTGTAGCTACATCACCCTGTACCTGAGAGAACCCAGCTAATAAAACCCCGGCTAGGCTGAAGCCTCTTTCAGTTGGGCCACGTGAGGTGCCCCACGTGAGGCGTCCCACGTGAAGAATGTTTGCCACCACATCACTGCACTTTTATAGACACCTGGTGTGAGCTTGACATTCGCTTCTGATTACATAAGGACATTATATATGTTACCCATATTCACCAAAGATGAGCAAAGCAACAATCAGAATTTCAACTTTCTTATTTACCCAACATAGAATACGCTGTTGGCCTGTCTGCTGCACAGATTAACCATAATCTGGACTAACCTGCACTCTTAGTGGGTGTGTTGGTCTTAATCTCGTGTCTGGAAAGCAGACACTGTGTTCATTTACATTCATTTTACATTCCACTATTTTTTTTACGTTTCATTTCTGTGATGTAGCAGGTACAATGTCTGTAGGAAATGATAAAACTAAGAGTGATTAGTTGTTGAAATATTTTACAGAAGGTGATATGGCTGTTTTGTGTTTCCTACAGTTTCCTGGCTATCAGTTTTCATCTGTATGATTCTTTTTCCAAAACATGCATTAATTATACCCTAACGATACCTACCCAACCCTTAGTTTTGGAGGTATTGTGATTTTTTTACCATCAAGATGGTAAACATTGATATTCAGTTTCTTTAAGACATTGAATATCTGTAAAATATTTGAGTACAACGTCATTCCCTGAATGAGCTACATTCATTCATACTTGTAATGAATGAATGTTTATTCATTAACTCTTGTTTTGTACCATAAACCCTAGAATGAAACCTTCTGTGTGTATGTGTGAGTGTGTGTGAGTGTGTGTGTGTGTGCCTTTGGGTTGGAGAGTGGCACCACAGATCTTGCCATCTCTCTCATCGTCTTGCTGCAGTGGGGGCTCATGGGATATCGATTAGCCCCGTCCAGAGACGGTTTCCATAATTGGTTAAAATGACCATGTGCAGAGAGGGACGGCTCTCTGCTGAAAACCATTTCCCAGCTCAGCTTGGAGCCGCGCCAAGCCTGGGGTTGCTCGGATGCGTTCCAGGCCCATCCTGACTGGCAGCAATTAGGGGTGTCTGAGCCAAGCACAGCTTGTGCTCCACACAAACACCCCTAATTACTGCCAATTAGGCTAGGCGGGTAGGCAGATTTGAGAAGCCGGGGGGATGTTCAGGCTTGGGTGGGCATGGAAACAATTTTCAAGGGCTTAGAAACGTGACTGGAAGGAAAGGTTAATGCTCTGGAGTGCTAGGGGGGAGGGGGGAGGGAGAGGTGAGGGAGGGGGTCTGGGGAGGCGTGGGGGGGGGGTGTTGGCGGGCGTGAAGCTCACCTCCAGTGACGATCCGGGTTTCTTCTTCAGCTCCTCACATTTACGGAACTTGCAGATCTGGTGTCCCGTCTTGCGGTTCCGACAGCTGCTGCAGACACCACAGTTGATGAGCCTCCTGCAGGGCGCGCAGACGCCACACCTTTTCCTCTTCTTCTTCGCTGGGTTCCCGCCGGACGCAGCGGAATTATTCTGTGGGCACTCTGCCAGATTGGCAATTTGAAACGCACTGTCTGTAACGGCAGCGGAGGCAGCAGGGGAGTGAAGGGCTGTCATGACGATGACCCCGGGAGGTAATGAGATGCCCCCTAAAGCCGGAATAGCGGAAAAAGTTCCGACGCGTTCGGGGAGATTCATTATCTCTGCTTCAGCGCCGGCGCATTTCAGCTTGTTCATGCATTCTCCTGCTAAAGGTCTGCAGTGTTCCGGGGATAAGGTAGAGAGGAAATTATTATTTGCCATTTGCAGCGTCTCTGGCGCTATGCCAGGCTTCCCCGGCCTCTGGGACTCGTTCCTGTGCACGCCGGTCCTGTTAGGGTTTATTGCTGCCGATTTCCTCCCCCAGAGCATGGCGTTATCACAGTTCCATGGGGACACGCCGATCCTTGCACTCGGGAAGATCGGCGTGGTGATGCGGGCAATCTTGGCAGTCTGTGGAAATGCCCCGTTAGTTTTGTAAAAGTTTGCGAAAGACCTGTACCTTTCTATTTCTGCATTGTAATCCAACAGTTGATTTAATCCACTATCCTGCAGACTGTCCTTCTGCAAGAGAGACACGTCCGCGTTCTGTCCACTCTCGATGCAAAGGGCATTGTTTATATTCGACATGGCGGGGTCGGTTTCAGGGGGTCGCAGAAGACGTGTTGCGATTGACTTTGGCCTTCTTCAACACCAAGCTGGTTAGAGACAGTGAGTTACCATCCTGGTTTAGTCTCTCCAGTACTAAAACGAGAAAACAACAATTACATATGCAGCTGACAACCAGTCCCCGCCCTGCCCCTGCTTTACACGCCAGATCAGCCACCATTTCATTTCTTCCTGCTGACTGCATCTTTAATGAAATGGATCTCCGTCTCCCAGCTGATGGCTATCTCCTGGCAGTAATGCGATCGCTCCAACACTCTTATCTATCATAACAGGAAACCAAAACCAGTGTTCTCAGAACAGCAGTCACCCTCCAGTTCATCTCGAATGCACAAGATTTCAAAAAACTTTGAGTAAGTACACAGTTCTCTGCAGGCGAGAACATTCTCAGTGAAACCTAATGTAAGAGAACGATAATACGCCATGGAACTCATTTTTTTAAAATATTGACCAAAATCTCAAATCAGCGTCATTTAAACAAATATGTCCTTCCAATATGGCCAAAAAGCCAATAAAATACAAGCGAAGCAAATCACAGTCTTAGTCGCATCTTGCTGTATGGACCAAAATCACCAAATCACACACCTTTCAGGCCAGGCCACAACATTGCCTGCATTATATGTTCTTATCAAATAAGTTTGCTGTGTTCATATGAGCACACCCCGCTGCACTGTAGGCATGCCACCCCACGTCCCATACGTTCAATATGTCTTCAGGTTTTCCACCGTCTGCTGTTTTACATTCACCCAGTGACACAAAGACAGGTATACGCGAGGCTCACGCCAGCCGAGTCTCAGACCTTGACAACTGTAGTGTCAGCTGCCTGGAGGGCTGGGCTGGGGAAGGGGTGTCCATTTCCACGCTCTCTCGCGCTGTCTGGGTTTCGTTTCCACAGATAAAAGCCCATTAGACACATCCCCCCCCACCACCCCGCTCTCACACACACACACACACACACACACACACACACACACACATATCTCTTGCGTTACCTTCCTCTGGCCTCTCTCTTTTTAATTACCAAAGCCTGTCCTTTGCGAGAACGCTGCATTTCGAATCACTTCTGTGCTCAGGGCAACAGCTGATAAACGAATCCTAAATCTACAGTGGAGAGGCAGGGAGACCAGGCTGGGTGGTCATGGCAGCCTACTGATTAATGAAACACATGCAGGAATAGTTCGAAGAGAAATGATACATACTTTAAAACGGCTGTTATATAGTACTATTATCTAGTATTAAACACTCTGGCACGCTTTTATCTAATGTGTTTGTTTTAATTAGTTGTTTTATAAAGTACATTATGGGGCCTATGAATAACGTTTTTCCAACTAAGATTTGCTATTTGCAAGTCCATGAAAAAGAAAGCAAGATGTAGTTTGTATTGGTACAATTCCAAAGTGAAGGATTTGCTCAGACCAAAAAAAATATATATAACGCACCCAACAACCAAAACCTCCACGTCTTAATGATTGGACTTCCTCTTGGTAATTATTACTTAATCAATTCACCCCATGAGCAAAATGCGCCGCCAGAAGCAATCAAGTCACAGTTATCGATTCTCGAGCTGTAAACAAAGTTTAGAGCAACAGCAATATTCGATACTTCAGGGAGACAGAGGGTGAAAGTACTGTACGACCGTCGACTAGCCCCGCTGCCGCACCGCTGTGCCATCAATTACACCCCGTCTCGCCTGTCGGAGACATTCTGACCAAAGGTCACGAACAGCAATTCCGTGGCGGGAGACCGCACAGCGCGGATAAACTGATGAAATTAATCCGCTCGTGTCCTGATCACTCTGACGCCTGCAAAGCCCACGTTAGTAAAAAAAAAAAAAAAGTCGGTGGTCAGAAAGCATGCATATCTGACGCTAGGCAAAAAAAATGGAAGTGCACCTACCAGGTTCCTGAGGAGAAGAGATTCCAGACGCTACCAGTCTGCCAACACGAAGCACATTACTGTACGACGCGAGGAGGAAAATAAGCAATGCGAGATACTGGAGCACGCGTAAAGGCAGAGCGCTCAAAACAATAGGACCATTTTTACGCACTTCAGTTTGACAAAAAGAAAAGTGAAAAAAAACGACAAATTGTTTCGGTAGCGACCTCGTATTTTACTGTTCGTCCGAGCAACACAGAGCCGAGGGGGAAATAAGCGGAAGGTTTGGTGTTTCCTCTTGGTCCGGGGTGTATTGTGTGAGTGGCTGCTGTTCGCTCCGTCCGCGTCTCCTGTCGCTGTGTGTGGCTGATTGGTGCTGAGGTGAGGAAGCTGGGATGTGGACACCTACTGATCATTGGCTGGAAATTACTATAGAAACACGAGGAGAACTCGGGAGGGGGGTGGCTTAGACCTCTCAGCTGGGAAATAGCTCTGGGAAGCTTCGTCTTAACCTTTTTACCGTTCTTTCTCCTGGCTATTATCTTTTCTATTCCGACATATGACAAGGCGTTTAGAGTGACTTGTCATCCAAGGATACGTTTCCTAATAGAGATTTTGTGGTCCGTCTGGAAAAAAATGTCAAATTAATTAAAATGGGGACGTTGTGTGATTAAGATAAAATGCTTCAACCGAAGAGATTTTTTTTCTGTCGACAGAGCGACATCCATAATTACGGCGACCCGCGCGCATGACCACAGGCGTTCTTCAGTATGCTAAATTCTCCCCGGTGGCCTCTAATGGACGGAGCCAAGGCGGAACTCGCCTATATCTCCTTTTTCTCTTTTTTAGGATTAGAGCCTTGGGACAGTGTTTCACATCACATTCTGATAAAAATGTATTATGCGGATTGTCTTATGATGTTATTTTAAGCGACCAGTTGAAAAGAAAATTTAGTCTTTAAAATGTAAAAAAATACAATAAAAACAAAATACAAAAATAGTCATGATCTTGTACAACTCTTATATGTGTCCATGTGTGACATAAATTATTTATACTAGACTGCAGAGTAACAGGCGGTTTAATGTTTAATGACATAATCTAAGTGAAACTGCCTCTGTCTTTTACCAGTACAGGATTATGCAGGCAGTGACAGGACAGAAGCTTAGAAGTGCAATTAGTGGTTAGAGACTTAGCGTGGAGACTTTATAGCTTGGACAGAGACTCACTGTGTACTGTGGACAGAGTCACTGTATACTGTGGACAGAAATTCACTGTGTACTGTGGACAGAGACTGTGTATCGTGGACGGCGACTCACTGCGTATTGTGGACAGTGACACACTGTACTGTGGACAGAGACTCACTGTGTATTGTGGACAGACTCACTGTGTATTATGGACAGAGACTCACTGTGTATCGTGGACAGCGACTCAACTGTGTACTGTAGACAGAGACTCGCTGTATTGTGGACAGAGGCTCACTGTGACCACTTGCAGTGTGGCAGGTATCCTGTGTGTTCCCTGTTGCGTTATAAACACAGTCTGTAGTCAGTAGTATTCGCAGGGTGAGGCCAGTGCCTCTAATACGCATCAGTAGCTACGCGTTGGCCTGTCCCCCGGCAACACCGCACGGGCTGGGGAAGCTGGGTCTTTGTCGCCCCGTTGCCATGGCCATCCTGCAGGATGCAGATGGTTTTGGCCCAGATCTCAACACAGGAAGCCCCAGATCACATATTAATGCATGCCCTCATTTGTATGCAGGATATGCAACTACAGGGCCAGTTAGAGATTGGTCCTCACCAAAGGAACACCATAGGTGTTTATAGTGCATCCTAAACTCCACACGTAAACAGAAAACACTTTGCAAACTCCATTTACTGGTTTAGAATAACTGTAGTGTAACTGTCTACAGCTGTGTGTAGCTGTGTGTACCTGTATGTAATGGTGAACAGCTGTGTTTAGCTGTGTACACTTGTGTGTAATTATAACCAGCTGAGTGTAAGTGTGTGTAATTGTGACCAGCTGTGTGTAGCTGTGTTACTCTGTGAAATTGTAACTGTGTGTGGTTGTGAGTAGCTATATGTAGCTGTAAGTGTATATCTGTGAGCACCTGTAGCTATGTGTGACTATGTAGCCATGAGTAGCTATGTGTGCACCTGTGTGTAAATGTAAGCAGCTGTGTGTAACTGACAATTGTTGCTGATATTTGATGCTCTGGATAAAACAGTCTTCCAAATACTAAACATTATATAGCTGTCAGTAGTAGTTGTCTATAACTGTGTGTAGCTGTGAGTAGTTGTGTGGAGCTTTACGTCGCTAGGTGTATCTATGTGTAGCTGTGTGTGGCTGTGTTCAGCCATGAGTAACCTGATGTAGCTGTGCAGCTGGCAGTAACCGTGTTTCTGTGGCTAGCTGTGTCTCGGACAGAGCTTTGCTCTTAGCTCTGTGAGAGTTTAACAGTGTTTGAAGCTCTAATAGGAAGATTGGAATTGGTGCCATTCATAGCACAGATATCACAGGTGAGTGTACACTTATTTATTTACTTACACCTCTTTTGCACCACCCATACCGTTTTCTGTACTTATGACTAAAAAAGAAGTCATAATAATGCTAACCGCAATTATGCTAATTACAATTATAATTAGCAGAGATAATCATGACACTGACGTGAATGATATCACATCCACACTCAGTTACTGTGGGTCAATTTCTGCAGGGTCAGATTCTAATGATCCCATGAATTATAATGTAGTAACACCCCCATTAATGCCGTCTCCAGCGTCTCACCCCTGGATGGATCTGTGGATTATGCCGTGTGCTGTGGAAGAGGCAGAAGGTTCGAGTGCTTTAGACGTTCCCTGGGAGACATCCAGGTGGTCCCGTCTGGGGGTACTTTGCAGCAGACTCTTCTCCTGCCTGACAGCTCCTCTCCTGCCCCTCCCCTTTCCACATACCCTGGGCATCATAAGTTCACGTCACACACACCACAGGTGTCACCAGTGCATGTCATACACAACCTGGGCATCATCAGTGCATGCCACACACACCCCAGACGTCATCAGACAGATCAGCAGCTGGCCACGTCAGAGTTCAGTGTGCACGAGTTAAATGAGGTCTGGGTATGTTTGTAAGTGTGTGAGTGCGTGCATGTACACATATGTATGCATGAATGTTTCACAAAAACATGGATATGCTCCCAAATACATTTCTTTTTTATCACAAGAAAGAGGCTTTGCTGTAGGTTTCATCTTAGAACATTCTTACTACTAATTATTACATATTGGTAGTTACATATATACAGTACATAATACAAATGACCTCATGTCTGGACAAATTACAAGTGTGTGTGTGTGTGTGTGTGTGTGTGTCCACACCTCTTTGCCTCCACATCTGTGTTTGTTCCTTTTTGAGCAGCAGTGTTGGAAACTAGCTCCTGTTTCTTTTTAGAGGTGCTGTTGCTGTGAAGACTCGTTTCTGCCTCTCAATTCAAAGTCCTTTAATACGCAAACTCCTTCCTTTAATACAACCTCACTTATGTAACCTTACAATAGTGCAAAACAGAACAGTGTGTAAAGAGGTGGGAAGACTCAGTATCTGAGTTTCATGGTGAACGAGTGTTAAGGTAGAGGCTGGAACTCATAACCTCAAAGTGCCTACACAAAGACGCCAGATTAATCCAGAGTGTGGAGTGGTCTGGGCATCACGCTGGGAAAAAAATCACTCCTTGTTTTATGTGGGGTTCTCAGTCATCAGCGTGCATGAGTGTCAGGTGAGACTCCTCCCTCTGATGCGTCAGAGCACATAAGGTACAGATCATGAGCAAAATAGGAGAGGAAAGTTCAGCCATAACATGACGAAATGGTTAAAAAATATGATTGACAGGGAGGATTGTTGTGGATTCTGAAGGCACCTGTGATGAGATCTGCCTGAGTCCTCTGTCAGAGAGAAAGAGAAGGAAAGAAAGAGGGAACGAGAGGGAGGGGGGGAGAGGGGGAGAGAAAAGAAGGAAGGAAAGGAGGAGAGAATGGAGAGAGACAGAGGGAGAGAGAGATGGAGTCCTGGAGGGGGGTAAAGAGAGGTAGATTAAGGCGCACAGCTCCTCAGTGTGGCGTCGACCTTGGGCTGTTTATTTAGAAACGTACCTCATTTCCTGCTTCTGCCTGAGACGTTATATACAGCGCCTCACCTAGCGTATTAGCCATTAGCCCTTCCACCACCACATAATTCATAGACATACACACACACACACACACACACACACACACAGACACAAAATAACGCACACTGTGTATCTCACTTGCTCTCTCTCTCTCTCTCTCTCTCTCTCTCTCTCTGCCCCTGCTGTCCTTCGCTAATTGGAATGTGTACACACACTTCCTGCCAAACTGACATGCTAACCAGCCCTGCCGCTGTCACCGCACACACACACACACACACACACACACACGCACACACACACTCATACACACACGCTCGCACACGCTCCGCCACGCGGTCCACCCACTCTCCTGTTGCATCAGTGAGGGGGGAGGAGGGGGGCTGGGGGGGGACGGTGTGTTTGGAGCAGGGTGCTTTACTGCTCTGGGAGAGAGCCGGAGATAAATTAGGCCCAGTAATGGAGACTGATGTGACCCAGAGCGGCTGCTCAGAGTGGGATTTATAAAGGCTTGGCGGTTTCCTTCTTCAGAGCTTTCCACTGTCTAATTGCCAGGCCTTATAGTGGGCCGTAATGGTAGTATGACGGTCAATGTTGACATATTTATTTGTCTTAATGGCAAATGTATTTCTTCTCAGTGACTGTTCGATCTGATCATGTCAGCACTTTGCGTAAGACACATAGATTGTACAGAGATTAATATTAATAATATTATTATTGATATTATGTACAGAGATGATCATAATTGATATTACATACAGAGATTACCGTAATTGATAGTCAGGGATGTGATTCAGTGTTAATGTTGTAGACATTTTGTCATGTAGTGTGGATATATTGAAGAGCCACACAGAATAGCTGTACAGTTTCTATATAAACTATAGAAGCTACTCGTGGGAAGGTACAGCATGCTACAGTGGGGCATGAAAGGGCCTGATTGTCTTATATGATTTACAGCAGTTTACTGCAGCTTAGTGTTATTGTGTTTTAGCAATGTGAAACGTTCAGGCAATACTGAAAACAATTACTACATTCTTTTTGTCCCTCTAACAACTTTTATTAGAATAACAACCAGAACATTTTACGTTTTGTTATTGTGATTTTTAATTTAGCTTTAAAGCACACTTTGTGTAGACGTGGACAGACCGGTGTGATAGGTGTGTGCTGTATTCCATTAGTGTACTGAATGTTAGCAATTAGAGTACTGAATGTTAGCCATTAGTGTACTGAATGTTAACCATTGGTGTACTGAATATTAGCCATTAGTGTACTGAATGCAGTTAGTTAGAGTCGTGAATGTGTGTGCGTGTTTTGCCCAGAACAGTGATGTTTGACTTGAACACACAGGTGGGAGCCACACGTGACTCTGGGTCCTGGTCCTGGAGGAGGAGACGTGCTGCATCACCAGCATCAGCAAACACTGACCAGCTCCCTCATCTGTGCAAGCAGGTGGCCAAGCAGCCTCAGCAAACACACACACACACACACACATACACATACACACATGCTTACAAACACACACACACACATGCATACAAACACACATACACATACACACGCTTACAAACACACACACACACATGCATACAAACACACATACACATACACACGCTTACAAACACACACACATACACACATGCTTACAAACACACACACATCTATACACACATGCTTACAAACACACACAAATACACACATACAAACACATACACATACACATACACACACAAATACACACATGCTTACAAACACACACACATCTATACACACATGCTTACAAACACACACAAATACACACATACAAACACACACACACACACACACATACACATACACACATGCTTACAAACACACACACACACATGCATACAAACACACATACACATACACACGCTTACAAACACACACACATACACACATGCTTACAAACACACACACATCTATACACACATGCTTACAAACACACACAAATACACACATACAAACACATACACATACACATACACACACAAATACACACATGCTTACAAACACACATACACAGATGCTTACAAACAGACACACACATATACACAGATGCTTACAAACACACACACACACATACACACATGCTTACAAACACACACATACACACATACATACAAACACACACAAATGCTTACAAACACACACACACATACACACATTCTTATAAACACATACACACACGCACGCACACATACATATACACATGCTTACAAACACATGCACAGACACACATAAATACACACATGCTTACAAACATACATACAAACATAAATACACACATGCTTACAAGCACACATACATGCTTGCAAACACAAAATACACAGACACACACACACAAATGTACATGTGCGCTCACACACACATTGTGCCCTTATATACAGTACACAAGCGTGCATACAATTGCAAGCCCAGATATATACAGAGATACACACAAGCACACACACAAATACACACATGCTTACAAACACACACATGCACACATACATACAAACACACACACATGCTTGCAAACACACACACACAAGCACGCACACATACATACACACATGCTTACAAACACATGCACAGACACACATAAATACACACATGCTTACAAACATACATACACACATAAATACACACATACTTACAAGCACACACACATGCTTGCAAACATAAAATACACAGACACACACATACAAATGTACATGTGCGCTCACACACACATTGTGCCCTTATATACAGTACACAAGCGTGCATACAATTGCAAGCCCAGATATATACAGAGATACACGCCAGCACACACACAAATACACACACATTTGCCCACCCACGCATACACAATCAATAGTGCATATACACCACTCTCAAACATTCATAGAATAGCAAGCCCACACAGATACATAGACACATTATATTACATTTATGGAATTTAGCTGGTGTTCTTATCCAGACACTTAAAAACACACACACACACACACACACACACACAAATGCGATAAGGTGTGGAAGTCTGAATGTATCGTTCTGAAGGAGGATTGGCCAGATCCTGACTGTGACTCACACTGGTGTTGTGTTTATTCATCAGTCTGAGGAACAACAAATAAAAATACATTACAGTCAAATACAGTTTTATCAGGCATCATCTCAAACACAGCTCTCATGTGTGGTTATTGGTCAGCAGTACTCTTTCTCTCTGTGGTTATTGGTCAGCAGCTGTTTCTCTCTGTGGTTATTGGTCAGCATCTCTTTCTCTGTGTGGTTATTGGTCAGCATCTCTTTCTCTGTGTGGTTATTGGTCAGCATCTCTTTCTCTGTGTGGTTATTGGCTATCTCTTCTGCTCTTTCACTGTAAGTCATGCTTGGCTGGAGGATTAGCCGGGGTAGGGGGGGCATTTGGGGTCTGGCCAAATACATGAATGGAAAGGTCAGTAATATTTTATCTCGGTTTGTCCCTCTGGACACCAGTTCAAATGTGTGTCTTTCATAGAATAGGGAAAACAGATTGTGATATAAAGGCATCTCATCCCAATTAGGAAAAATTTTCATCTCACTCACAGGATACACATAAAAGCTGTGAGTTCAGTTTACTGTGATGTAGCCAGCCGGCTAGTGGAGCATGGAGCAGCTTAACCCCAGCCTTACACCAGCTGGCAGTTTAACCCCAGTTTTACCCCAGTTTAACCCCAGTTTAACCCCAGTTTGGACTGAAGCAGGCCTCTCCATCTGGCCAATCCCCACCCCCCTTCTGCCGCCCCTGCTGTAATGTACCTCCTCCTTTCTAACTCACACAGAACTGTCCAAAACAGGACAGTGTTAATACACACTAGTCAGCTAAGGAATGCCACTATTCTCAATGATGGAAGGAAGAGTCGCACTGCGAGGGAACTAACTGGGGTTTCAGGACGAACTCTGAGAGGTGGTGTAGCCGCGGTGGGAGGGGCTGTGTTACACGGTCAGTGTTACACGGACGCACGTCTGACAGTTCCCTGGCTAACATACATGCAACACCATTCCCTCATCTCCAGCATAACATACATAGAACAGTCATAGAGAACAGACATAGAAAACAGACATAGAGTCCCACTTAAATCGTTTTTGAGCGTCATCACTCAGTTAGGCCTTGAGGTCATATTATATTTCAGTAAGGTGATGTGGGGCCGGGGGCTGGAGCCTACTGGGCAGGATGTGTGGAGGGCCGTCAGGTACAGCCCCCAAGGGCAGTGGGCTGCCCCACCAATGTGCATTCAAAAGTAGTGATGGATCACATCTAAACTGGATTATTAAAATAACACTCAGAACCTTTACGGTTCTTTCATATACAGGCATAATGGTTCTTATTCATCAGTCCTTATTATTTTCCTATAAGCTTATAGACACAACAGAAAGTGTTTCTATTTTGGGTGTTAGTGAGTTATCCATTGCAGCTGGAGTTTCTTTAGATCGTGGTGATGTCACTGTGCCGCATTGAGTCACGTGATTCTGAGGTGAGAGGTCATGTTGAGAGTGAGCTGGAGGGTCTACTGCTGCCCTCCCCGATACTTAAGGGCAGTTTATATCTGTGATGTGTTTGTATCAGGAACACTGCATTCTGGGATGCATCAGCTTAAACAGTTCTAAAAAATGTACATTTGACAGTTGATGGTTCTCTTTGGTGAACTGTCACTTTGTTGAGAAACACTGTACACATGTTCTTTAAAAACATTTTGTATTTGGTGAGATTTATAAATACAATAAATATAATGTTCACCTTCCAGACATCCTGCATGCCCAGCCTGTGGAATCGGCTGGAATTGAGGCTGTTCGTTACCAGGCCAACCTCAGTTAGCACTTTCACTTAAGCACCAGCTTCACGAAGGACTGTGCAGTGGCAAAGGCTCAGCTCAATACTGCACAGCGTTGTGTGAAGAAACCCGCTAAAAACTCCCAAGTGCCACCAACCAACCTGCTCTGCTGCTCGTGTCAGTGCAGCGGGCGTCCCTGCAGCTCAGCCATCAGAAGACCCCTGTGAGTCACACGCTGGATTCAGTGGAACATCATCCTCTACAACAGCTGAGTTCCAATTTACCATCAGGCTTGTGATGTTTCTACATGTGTCAGGAAGTTGAACGGGAAGATGAAAAGGTCTAGATAAGTGTAATCGCTCCGCAGACAAGACTGCATCCTGGTATGCTGGTCACGGCATTGCAGACAGAATGCTGAATTAGTTATTATTGGTTTATGTTTTTTTCTTGTTATTGAGGTTTATGGTGTAGTGTAATGTCTGATAGTAAGTGTAGTGTAGTGTTGTGTAGTCTAGTGTGGGTTGTTGTAGTGTTGTGTAGGGTAGTGTTTTATAATCTAGTGTAGGGTATTATAGTGTAGTGTAGTGTAGTTGTCAGAGATTGTCCCAGATTGGCCACTCTGGTTAAACACTCTCTCAGATCCTCCAGCACTTTCAACATTTAGGCACAAATGTTTCTGTTTCTGTTAATTCCTCATTTATTTTGTCTTTGTATTAGTATTGTATCTCAACCCTTTATATGTTTAATTTATGCACTTTATATGTTTAATTAATCATATTTATTTTAATTCGACTTTTATCTCTTTAATTTTTCATTGTATTTTTAAATTTAACTGTCCTATTTAAGTCAACTATATTTATTTTAATAAATAGTTTTTATAACTATATCTTTTTACTTCCTGAGGTGATAGATTTCAGGATGTAATGAGCTGTATTATTCCTCTGTGTGTATGTGAAGTTCAGTGTCAGTGTGAGGTGTCTGTTTATGAAACGTTTGCAGGGCCTTACATGGCACACAGCTCAGGAACCCCTTAGCAGAATTTCGCTTACAGCCTCAGAAAGGTCAGGACAGCTTCTGAGTGTAGGCTAGAGAAGCGTTGTGTAGCATAGAGTAGGGTAGAGTAGGAGTGGAATAATGTAGTGTGGTGTATGGTGTGGTAGAGTAGGGTAGTGTAGTGTAGGGTAGTGTAGAGAATGGTAGAGTGGTGTAGTGTAGAGTAGGGTACAATAGTGTAGTGTAGGGTAGAGTAGGAGTGGAATAATGTAGTGTGGTGTATGGTGTGGTAGAGTAGGGTAGTGTAGTGTAGGGTAGTGTAGAGAATGGTAGAGTGGTGTAGTGTATGGTAGTGTGGTGTAGTGTAGAGTAGGGTACAATAGTGTAGTGTAGGGTAGAGTAGGAGTGGAATAATGTAGTTTGGTGTATGGTGTGGTAGAGTAGGGTAGTGTAGTGTAGGGTAGTGTAGAGAATGGTAGAGTGGTGTAGTGTATGGTAGTGTGGTGTAGTGTAGAGTAGGGTACAATAGTGTAGTGTAGGGTAGAGTAGGAGTGGAATAATGTAGTTTGGTGTATGGTGTGGTAGTGTAGGGTACAGTAGTGTAGTGTAGGGTAGAGTAGTATGATGTAGTGTAGGGTACAGTAGAGTAGTGTAGTGTGGTGTGGTGCAGTTAGAGTAGGGCAGAGTAGTGTAGTGTAGAGTAGTGTAGAGTAGGGCAGAGTGGTGTAGTGTAGAGTAGTGTAGAGTAGGGTAGAGTGGTGTAGTGTAGAGTAGTGTAGAGTAGTGTAGAGTAGGGTAGAGTGGTGTAGTGTAGAGTAGTGTAGAGGGTAGAGTAGTGTAGTGTAGAGTAGTGTAGAGTAGTAGTAGTAGTGTAGTGTAGAGTAGTGTAGAGTAGGGTAGAGTGGTGTAGTGTAGAGTAGTGTAGAGTAGTGTAGAGTAGTGTAGTGTAGAGTAGTGTAGTGTAGAGTAGGGTAGAGTGGTGTAGTGTAGAGTAGTGTAGAGTAGGGTAGAGTGGTGTAGTGTAGAGTAGTGTAGAGTAGTGTAGAGTAGGGTAGAGTGGTGTAGTGTAGAGTAGTGTAGAGTAGGGTAGAGTGGTGTAGTATAGAGTAGTGTAGAGTAGTGTAGAGTGGTGTAGTGTAGAGTAGAATAGTTGGTGTAGTGTAGAGTAGTGTGGTGTGGTGCAGTTAGAGTAGGGTAGAGTAGTGTAGAGTAGGGTAGAGTGGTGTAGTGTAGAGTAGTATAGTGTAGTGTAGAGTAGTGTAGAGTAGGGTAGAGTAGTGTAGTGTAGGGTAGAGTAATGTGGTATGGTGTGGTTAGAGTATGGTAGAGTAGTGTAGTTTAGGGTAGTGTCCAGTAGGGTAGAGTGGTGTAGTGTAGGGTACAGTAGCGTAGAGTAGGGTGGACTTATGCGGTGTGGTGTAGTTAGAGTATGGTAGAGTAGAGTAGTGTAGGGTAGTGTAGTGTGCTGTAGTGTAGAGTAGGGTAGTGTAGGGTAAAGTGGTGTGGTGTAGGGTAGTGTGGTGTAAAGTAGGGTAGAGTAGTGTGGTGTAGTGTAGGGTAGAGTAGGGTAGAGTGGTGTAATGTAGGGTAGAGTAGTGTAGAGTAGTGTAGAGTTATGTGGTGTGATGTAGTTAGAGTACAGAAGACTGGTGTAGTGTGGTGTGGTTGGGTAGAGTGGTGTAGCTTAGTGTAGAGTGGTGTAGTGTAGGGTAGATAGATAATAAATCCAGCTCTTCTCAGCACTTGTGTCCGCCTCTTAGCTTCCCTTCTTTACAATATGGTAGTGTAGTGTAGTGTTGCATGGTTGGGTAGAGTGGTGTAGAGTAGGGTAGAGTAGCTTAGTGTAGTGTGGTTGGGTAGAGTGGTGTAGTGTAAGGTAGAGTAATGTAGTGGGTAGGGTAGTGTAATTATATTTCAGTAAAGGTGTGCAGTATGTGTTACATTAGATGTACTGTGGTTAGATGGTCATCATCACTAAGTTTGATGCAAATGAATGAGTAGTATTTCCTCTTCCATGGCCTGAACCCTGACCCTAACTAGTGGCATCTGCCATGGCCTGAACCCTGACCCTAACCAGGGGCATCTGCCATGGCCTGAACCCTGACCCTAACCAGGGGCATCTGCCATGGCCTGAACCCTGACCATAACCAGGGGCATCTGCCTTCTACATCGGCAGGGTTAGAAAAGGCAGCAGGTTGTGTGTGTGTGTGTGTGTCCTGGAAGCTTGAGGTCAGGGGAGCTGAAGTCTTGATTAAGACGTGGTAGGGGAAAGCTCAAGAGTGTGTGTCACCTTCAGTCACAACTGGGGATACAGACCAAATTAGACCTCCCACAACACAGGCATATCTATATATATTCAGTGTGTGTGTGAGTGTGTGAGCGCATGTGTATGCAGGGAGTTGTAACTAGTCTTTGAGGGGCGAAGGGCCAGCCCTGCAGCACTGAGGTGTCTGTCAGTGGCGAGGTATGACAAGCTAATCTACAGGGGAAAACACACGGAGACCATCTTACACAAACCTCTCAGGGAGCAGGAGCAGCCGCAGTAACTGTGTGTGCACGTATGTGTTCGTGTGTGTGTTCGTGTGCGTGTGTGTTCGTCGGTGTGTGCGTGTGTAGGTAGAGACCTTGGGGCCCAGTACTGTAATATAATGAGAAGACTTGGCTTCCTTTTTTTCCACTTTTTTTCCATATTTTTTTTTCTTTTCTATTTTTTTTTTTTTTTTTAGCGGAGCGGCAATTAATTGCGCGGGCGCTGATGGCGAGGCTCAGGAGCGGGTCATTACCGCACACCTCCTCCAGCAGAACCACGGGGCACAGCGGGAACAGCCACGTTCCAGCCGAGCTAGTCCCAACCTCCCAGCACACACACACACACACACAAGCGCGAACACATGCAGTCACGCACAAGCACACACACGAGCGCAAACGCACACACACAAGCACGAAGACAAGCGCACACACACATACGCACAACACATTCTCTCTCTCTTTCCCTCTCACTTTCTCCCTCTTTCTCTCTCTCTTACTCCTGCTCTCATCTCTCTCTCTCATTCCTATCTTTCTCCCTTTCTCTCTCCCTCTCTCTTATTCCTATCTCTCTCCCTCTCTTCCTCTCTTTCATTCCTATCTCTCTCTCCCTCTCTCTCCCTCTCTTTCATTCCTATCTTTCTCTCTCTCTCTCTCTCTCTCCCTCTCTTTCATTCCTATCTCTCTCTCCCTCTCTCTCCCTCTCTTTCATTTCTATCTCTCTCTCTCTCTCTCTCCCTCTCTCTCCCTCTTTGTGAGGCTGCGAGGACAGTTTCGGCTTTTCAATTAGCAGATGGAAATTGTGCTTCCTCTCTCCCCCTCCGGAGCGATTAGGTATTCCGAGTCTTTCGTGCGGTAAGTGAGAGCGAAGTGCCAGATCTCCTGATAGCTCAGGATTATGGCAGTACCCTTATTAAGGTGGAGGGAAGAGGGGTGGAGAGGCGGGCTCCACCACTGCCTACACTGATGTAGTTATGCTTATGTGGACATGTATGTTTCATCACTACAATCCACCACAGCATATATTTAGAAAAGTAGCCTCGTATTTTCAGTCCTGATCTTAAAATTATCTTATTTAATATCTTTATAACTGCCAGTGGGATTAATTGGTCAGCAAATAAGGCAGTAAATAAATTATTTTATTCACCTGGTGCATTTTTATTTTTATGAGAGCTCTAAGTTGTGTTAAAGCTGATAGGAAAGCGTCTGTTCTATGGCAGGTGTTGGGTAGGAAAACACCTTCAAGTTGTTTGTTTTCCAAACTAGCTACCATCACATCAGTGTGGTCTGCTCTTCTCATATCTTTGTTCCCTGTTCTGCTCTGCAGCCTAGACCATGCTGTTCTGGGATTTTCTTTGTGTTGAATTTCCATCCTCCACAAAATTTGCCACTGGGGTTGTATCCAGTGGGCACATTGCCCTCTAGCGGTTGACTGTGGTTATGCATGTCAAGGAGAATTTATTTGTTTTCATCCCACTCAGACGGCTAACGATAAAAGTCCCGTTTTAAATCGCAGTAAGATTTTCGGAGCTCAAACTTATAGAAGCATCTAAATCAAAATCTAATTATGCACTTTGCACCTTGGTGGTGAGGCTAAAGCATTCAGAGGCACAGTTAATCTACTGGTACCTCATACAGAGAGCAAATGTCAGCAGTGTGTGTGTGTGTGCTCTTTAAATGTAAAACATGTCAAATAAGTACAGAAACTATTTAATATATTAAATAACAAATACATATAACAATAAATAACTAAGATTCTCTTTGTTACACTACTTGTATTACAATATTCTTTATTTCCTTCAGAGGTCCATTTGTTCATTTTGTTCCCATCAAAGAGTGAATATGGTTCCCATGCCTGTTGTGGGAAAACAGTACATACCAGGAGATTCTAACTGTTGTTAAATACTTAAACTAGGGTAAATACATTTTCAGCCGATGTATTCATGTATTTCCATTTACATATCACTTGCATTGTTACATTTGTATAATACTAATAATAGTATATGTGGACTTTGGATTCCTGTGTCATTTTTTCATTCAAAAATAACAGGTAACATTAAATAGATTATTTGAATTACATTACATTAATTGTAAAAATTATTATAATTGGTATAATTGGTAAATTACAATTGGTGTTATTGGTAAATGACAAAGAATGACAAAAAACTCCCCTAGTTAGGTTTAAATAACCATTTGTTACTCATACCAAGGTAGATTTGAGAAATAATGTTTTGTCTGAAACAGAGGTCCTACTTGAGCAGGGTTGTTACTCTAATGTAAAGCTATTCTAGTGTTTTTGTTGTGCTAGCATAACATTTAGAGTAATGCTAACTGTTATTATTGCAGTATTACTGTAGTGTAACAGTACTGCTGTGGTACTGTAATCATACCTTAGGACCTCTGTAGTGAAACTGTAGATACATTGCAATACATTAGAACTACAGAACTACTGTAGTATTATTGTTATGCTTCCTTGTACAATTATTGATTGTAAAGTTTCTTTGGTAATGTTTGTAATGCTCTTTTTTTACCTTAGGAGCTGAAGTGTCAGATTGGTGTGCTGTATATAGATATACAGAACTGTGCAAAGGTTGTGGTGTGGAAAAAATACTGCAAAGTAAGAATGTTTTCAAAAGTACTAATAGTTTATTTCAACAAAGAGAAAGCTAAATCAAACCAAAATTTGGTGTGACCACCATTTGCCTTCAAAACGTATATTCTTCTTCAAAAGCATCAGTTCTTCTAGGTCCACTTACACAGTCAGGGATTCTATAGGGTTATAGTCAGGTGTATGATTAACCAATTATACCAAACAGGTGATAATGATCATTTTCATATGTATGCTGGAACACAGTCATCAACTGATACAGAAACGGCTGTGTAGGAGGCTTAAAACTGGGTGAGGAGCAGCCACACTCTGCTACCAAGGTGAGGTTGTGGAATGTCATAGGTCATGACATGAACCTGGTAGAAGATACCATGGCAAGATACTGAGCACAGGAACAAGACCGAAGGTACTGTAGTTCTACTGCATCAGCAAGGTCTCTCCCAGGCAGAGATGTCAAAGCAGTCTGGGGTTTCAACATGTGTACAAGCTCTTTTGAAGAACCACAAAACAATCCCAATGTTGAGGACCGTAGATGCAGTGGTCAGCAAGAAAACAGTGCAGCAGATGAAAGACATCATGTTTTCTTCTCTTTGAAATCAGAAGATGGGACCCAGGTTCACCCATCTAGTGTTCAGAGAAGTCTGGCCAGAAGTGGTTTACTTGGAAGAATTGTGGCCAAAAAGCTGCACCTTTGACATGGACACAAGACCAAGCGACTCAGCCGTGCATCAAAACACAGGAAGTGGGGTGCATGAAGATGGCATCAGGTGCTCTGGAGTGATGAGTCAGACGTTTATATATTGAGCCATAACAGAACTCCCGTGACAAACATCAACGAGCTTAATGAAGCTCGATTTAAAGTGGATCCAGTGAGCACTACAGCTTCAGGTGTCTGTTTGTATGGAGTCATTCATGTTTCACATTCCACTTAGCTGATGCTTTTGTCCAAAGCCACTTCCAATCATAACTGAAGTTTCAGGTTAGGGGCTTGAACCACCAACCTTCTGATGAGGAGGTGCAGCCTTTAAACACTGAGCTGTATTCCAGCTTTGTAGGGTTTCAGGATATTTGATGTTTGACCCTTTGACCTTTCCACTCATTCAAATGTGGCTGCAGTGATGATTATTTACAACCAACCAGAAGGGGGCATTTTTATCTCCCATTGTCCCTGTGGCCGAGGCAGGTTCCTTACGGCCCAGTGCCCACTGGGGTTATCTGCTCTGAGCTGTTAAACAGTAATCCTGCCTCCATCCGTCCTCCAGGAGAACAGTAAAACTCCTGTGGCACTTATGGAAGAGGGGAATTATGGTTGTTCTAGTTTGATCTGACAACATCGGCCATCTTACATTTGGCCAATAACGTTTGAAACTCTCTGCAGCCACCTTCTGCAATTGCTGTGGTTTATCTCCCACATAAAATGCCATTGAAAGTTTAATTCTATCCTGTGTATTTTCCGCCCTGGCTATGATGTGGTAAGTGTGGTTGTATGTGGTTTTAGTCGTGTCTTGCCTCTCGTCCAGCACAGACACTCCTGCTTGTTTAAAGCAGGTGATTAACTACAGTGCTCTCTCCTATATTTTATTCCTGGCCTCAGATTTCAGGCATCAGAAAAATGGAACAAGCCTTTACTCTGTTATTGGCCTGTGTGTGTGTGTGTGTGTGTGTGTGTGTGTGTGTGTGTGTGTGTGTGTGTTCGTGAGCAGAGGAGAAAGGGGTCACGGGAACAAGCATTAGTGGTAAAAGCCACGTACATGTGCCCTGAAGGCCAGTGGGTTTGTGTATGTGTGTGTGTGTGTGTGTGTGTGTGTGGTTGTGTAGGATAATAGGAGACAGCAGAATAATAGGCACTGTGACTGGAGCCTCATAAAGCCCAGCATCTCTCCACATGGCAGCAGACACCTGCACACTGACTGCGGGAAAGCAGCACAGTCTCTTCTGACTGGAGGCCTGCAGTGCTCGGGGCGGGGCTAAACAATGGGGAGGGCCAATGTGATTGATTTTAGTCTTGTCCTATTGAGCAGTGGGAGGAGTTCTGGCAAAGATTAACTGCCACTTAGCATGAGAGATGGGCCTGCAGCTGCTTCGTGTGTTTGGCCGGCGAGGGTGAAGGTGACGGCGCTGCTTGTGCTGTGGGGAAGAGGAGCAGAGTAATCCGACCACCTTCAGGGCTGTGAGGGGTTCAGTCCTGGAGCTCCAGTCTCAGTCCAGGAGCTTAGCCCAGCAGCAGGGCTTTTGGTATGGTGTAATCCAACAGTCCTGCCCCCAGACCCACACTCACCTCCCACTAACCCCCCACCCTTCCACTAACCTCTTTACAGAGCTCTGGGCCTCCTGCTGGGACAGTAGTAATTAGGGCATGAAGCTCCTCCAGTAATGACTCTCTCTGGTCTTTAAGATAAGTCCCTGGAAGAGGGGAGTGACATCTAGTTAGAAGGGACCCTAAAGTCAATGTGTATTGTGTGTATGTGTGTGTGTGTACTTGCTGCATGCATGTATGCAATTTATGTGTTTTTACATTTTATTTTTAAATTCCTTGCTGAGCTCATTGCAACAAAATGTCATTCTGTGTACACTTGTATACTGAATGACACTAAAGTTTGTTTATTGTGTGTGTGTGTGTGTGTGTATGGGAAAGCAGCTGGGTTTATGTCAGGTGTGCTAACTACTGTTGGTGCAAGTTCAGCTCTTGATGGCGTGGGCCTTCAGTGAGTAAATATTTCCGCATAAGGATTACACCACATGAATCTTCCTGTCACTCTTTCACACACAAACACAAACTGTTCCTCATTTCACTCTTCATGTGTCAGGGTCTGTACTGAAGATTGCTAATTTGCACTGACACCAGCTCAACCAGCTAGGTGCTGTGTTTGTACATCTACAGAACGCCAGTGTTCACCCCAGACACTCACTGGTGTCCAGAAATAAGGGACTTGTGTGGTCTCCTCCAGAGGGCAGGGCTTCTCTTGAAGAGCTTATGTGTTCTTGCCACTGATTGGCTGATGATGAGGCCTCAGATTGAGTGTTTTAGCACAGAGTACATATGCAGCATCTGTAACCCTGCGCTTCAACTAAGGCGTTCTGATTAAGGCGGCCCTGATTAAACACTGCTAGTGCTCTGTGATCTGTGAGGAGCAGGGTGTGTTCTGGTTTCACTGTGTTTCTCAATGTTTCTCTATGGTTCTCAGTGTTTGTCAGTGTGTTTCTCGGTGTGTTTCAATGTGTTTTTGTGTGTTTCAGTGCTCTAGGCTCTAACTGTTGCTGTATGAACTGAAACAAACCTCTGTCATGTGGTGTTTGCCTCACTGACAGTTGAAGGTGTGAAGGTGTGAAGGGTATTAACTGGTCCTGACCTCTCCACCTTCAGAATAATGTTAGTTTAAATCCCACACAATGCCTGAGGAGGTGTGAAACCACTTTTGTGATGTGTGTGTGTGTATGGAGGGAAGGCCTCTCTTTCATCCTCAAGGTAAGACATCCTCTCACTTCTCACTCCTCCCCACTCCGCACGCACTGCTCCTCCTCTTCGAGGCTGTGGGCTGCACCAGTCAGCCCAGTACACACCTAGTCCTCCAAACTGCTCCCCAGTCCAGCACCAGCTATTAGCAGATAAGACCGGAAGGCAGATAGGTGTTCCAGAGAAAGTGCTGTTCAATAAACAACGTTATTGCTATCTAAATCCCATTAGTGTGTGTTCCCACTGAAAGACACGCAGGTCCCACTGGGGAAAGTAGTGCTGTCACGCTTCTCAAGCAGAATGTGGGAGTGTAGGCGTGGAGGGGGGAGGGGGTGGCGTGGGTTAACAGGATTGTCACAGTCAGGTTCTGCTGCACTCAGCTGATCAGCGCACACGGTGGAACCCCCTCCACGCCCACCCCTCCAGGACTTCACAGGCTGACCCAAACCCCCGGCTTAACTGCTTTACGCTCAGGCAAAAACACCCATTTCTGCCTGTTGGAAAAAAAAGAACCTCTTCTCTTTAAGCAAGTGTGTCGGCATAGCTAAACGCTCACTCTGCAGCATCCCTGCAGTCCTGACATTGATATTAGAAGTCCAAAAAAAATCATATATTGCATTTTTTATAAGATACCGGCCCGCAAGTAAAAGCAAAATGAATCCTAGAGATGTGCCAGCACTCCCGCGGCATGCTGGGTAGGTGCCTGAGTTTGCTGCTGTTGGTTGGAGAATGCTGAGCTGGGCTGACCTGGGACTAAATGTCGGTAAATAAAAGCAGTTTAGTTTGGGTCCAGCGGACTACACATTAGCTTTCAGGACATTGAACACTTCAGATAAGGTGCTGAACTAGAACACAGAGTAGTACGAGTGGCCTCATGGAATTCCTGCCATGTGTAGAAATCCACCGTGGCATAAGTGACTGGCTTCAGGCCCAGAAGGACCCATGAACACACAGAGTCTGTTAAGTGCACGTCTGACTTCCGGAGGGGTCAGATCTAGTGCTCTTGGCTATAATGCACCTCGTAAGGTCATTATTATGAGCTGAAATTGCTGTTTGAGTGAGAAAAAAACTTTTGCCACTCTGTGTGATACCCTCTGTGTCCTATGAGAGTTCTGCTGGTCTCAGTGGAGGACAGTTCTGCACTGTCCTGCACTGTCTTGTGTTGTTGTGTCTATGCATGTAGCTGGTTCTTGTGTGAATAGATTATAATAATATATTTGTTATGCAGGAATTCAGAAGAGTACATGCCTAATTTATGCATACAGCACATACTAAGCAAAAAACAGTATTATTTTATTATCATAATCAAACCTCAAATAAAACAATAACTTCCCAGACACTTTCTTTTGTGTATCTTCCTCTGAAAATCTTATTTGCAGAAGTATTCAGGACTGATCTAACCGGTTTTGTATGAAAGCTCCTTACTGGAACGGTTGTACACTCCACCACACACAGTGTTTTGACATGAAATTCTTACCCAGGTAAAAATTACTGTGCAGGTTTAGGTTTAACACATGTTAACACAAATGTAGGTTAGCACACACACACACACACACACATGCAGATACACACTCTAAAACAAATCTCCTTTTCTACTACTGAGTCAATAAACATCAGTGCAGGCAGACAGGGTGAGTGTAGTCAGGGTGGGTTCTGCTTTTCACAACTCCACATCGCTCAAAGGCTGATTATTTTCAGACAAGAACCACCTGTTAGACTGTAGCCAGAGCAAAAAAAAGCATCCCTGAAGAGCTTGTGTGGAGGGAAGGGGGGGGGGGGGGGGTCTTCCATGCCTTCCATGACTGTAGCTGCTCAGCGTACCATACTGAAGGCACAGAACATAGTACTGTACAGAGTATAGTGCATTATGTAGTATAGTACTGTACATAGCATAGTATTGTACACAATTTCGTACATAGTATTGTGCATTATTTAGTATAGCACTATACATAGTATAGTACATTACACAGTGCATAGTACTGCTCCAGCTCCCTGGGATCAAAGTACATTCATTATCTCAGCAGTCAGTACACATTCCCATGGCTTATAAAGGAGTTTCGCAGAGATACCAGTGATACTTTATTGATAATCTATTCTCATTTCCTATCAGTGGCCACCAGTCCAGCTGCCCATAATGTATAAAGACCCAGTGGAGCTGCTCATCTCTCTGTAACTCTGGTTTTCAGAGAGACAGAGAAGTTAGTGGATGAGGGGAAAAAGAAATATGTTTTCCTCAATCTTTTCCATATGTGATGGCCGTTCTCCTGCATCACCGTTAAGGTTTACACCATGGCTGAAAATGTGGCTGCTCTTCAGAAGAACTCCAGCTTTCTGAACTCCGCCTCCAAAGCTCCAAAGCTCCGCCTTCCTCTTCTACGACCACGTGCGCTGTGTTATCAGGAGACGTCCAGCATGCAAAACCTGCTGCATGTGCTGAGCGGGGCGTCTTTGTTCCTGCTGAGCCCCCAACTCCCCCTCCCCCCCCACGTCCCGGCTAACGCCCCGTGTAGGATAGCAAAGGGAGGACTTATGGTGCCTCCATCTTCCCGTCCCAAAAAGACACACAGACAAAGCAGCCAAGCAAAGGACAGATAGAGGAGGACGGTGGGAGGAAGACACTCGCGGCCTGTTACTGAGTCATTCCTGTTTCCTGACTGTGGTGGGGGTGGGTGTTTCTTTTTTCTTTCTCTCTCAAGCATATGAGGTCAGAGTGGAGGGGGATTTTCCTCCACCCACTGCTGGAGTGTACAGCTGGGGTCATGAGTCACATGATCCACTCCACAGTTTCCAGCCAGCCGACATAGTGTGTGCACTATTGTGTGCGGCTCAAAAAAAAAAAAGAAAAAAGAGAGGGAGGGAGGGAGAGAGAGAGAGAGAGAGGGGGAAAGAGTGAGAGAGCGAGAGAGAGAAGAAACTCTGGCCCTTTGTGTGGGGAAGGCGCAGCAGGAAAGATATTTTGCAATTACTTCAGCTTGCGGCTTCTGATCCACACATACACACACACATCCACACACACACTTCGCCTGGCAGCTGCCTCTACCGAGGAGCCACGCGTGTGTCCGGAGAGATCCGACCCATATTCCCTTCAGGCGGACAGCAGCTCTGCCGGCCTTGTCCGCCCACACCGCTGAGCTGAGACGTCAGAACAGCCCATGAATATTGATGTGGACGACAGCCTACTTCACAGAGGACAGAAGGAAACAAGATGGCTGCCATTTAGGACTGGACGGTTTGCTAGACGGCTTGCTGGAATTCTACAAAGTGGAGGGACTCAAAACAAGGTGAGGACAATCGAGGTGTGTGTGCTTTCTGTCTGTCTGTCCTCTCCTCTCCTTTCCGGAGTGTTTCTGAAGAGCGAGAGTGAGCGTGAGCTCGGCACAGCAACGTCCCTCTCAAGCCGAGTCACCAGAGTGAGGAGATATTAGATAAAGCATTAACAACATGGCTGACATTTCTTTCTCTGTCTCACTCTCTGTGTCTCACTCTCTGTCTCTCTCTCTGTCTCTGTCTATAGGACCCTCTTCCTTATTTTTCTGTGCGGGTTTTGTTTTTGACCGGTACAAACTGAGAATGTGGTGAATGATATCTGTGTTCCTTTGATGTGCGGTGGACACTCCTCTGCTGAAGGAATGTGTGTGCTTTGGAAAAGGGTGACCTTTGAAAGGCTGCTAGGGCTGTATTTACCAAACCCACTGCTACGAGCTCCTGTACAGTTTTGATACTCACACGCTCCCTTATTCGCTCTCCAGTCTTCAACAGAAGAAAATGCTTTTTGTGTTGTAAAATATATACATATATTTCAAAAGCTAAAACTCAGAAATCTGGTGAGTTTTTGCTTAATCATTCAGACCTGGCTTGTCTAGCTCATTGTTGTTGTCTGTTTGAGGCTGCTACTGGTGAATTGAGGGCTCTTGTGAGTGAGGGTTTCTCCTCTGCGTGGTTCACTAGTAGCAGCCGTGGTGAACAGAGGAGACCGGCTTTGTGCATCTCCTGAATCAGCTCTCGATGCCTTGAGTGGTGAGTGACAGGACAGCTCTGGCTGTTACACCGGGGGAGAGGTAGGCGAGGTTGAGCACGCAGCAGTGGGGCAGTACAGGGCAGTGCGGGGCAGCAGGGAGCCAGCAGCTCCAGAGAACGTGAAACCTTATCCTGAGACTCCATTAGCCAAGGAGGAGACAGAGAGCAGCTTTCCCTGAGCACCATTTAAAGGGCAGATCCCAACACCGTGTGTGTGTGTGTGTGTGTGTGTGTGTGTGTGTGTGTGTGTGGACATGAAATTGCAGATTCCACTGGTTGCATGTTGGTGAAAGAGGTGGAAATATGACAGTTAAGATGATGCGGTTGGCTCAACCAATTATTTATTTATTTAGATTTGAGTATGTGCAGATTTGAGTATGTGCAGATTTGAGTATGTGCAGATTTGAGTACGTGCATGGTTCTGTTTGCTTCCAGTTTGGTTGGTCTGAAGCGGTTCAGAATGGTTTAAATATGGTGTGAATATGATTACACAGATTGTTTATTAAACAACAACAAAATACTTCAACAATGTGGTAATTTCTCTGATGGATCTAAATTCTTACAAACATTTTCATTTATTTAATAAAGTCTCAGTTATATATAGGTGGGACATTGTAGAGACATAATTTAAATATTAAGGTTTATTGGGTGGGGGGCATCATTTATCATTTCCACACACACACACACACACATCTCGAATGGAGTGCAGTCAGATGTTTTACAGCACCATTCATGCTCTTGCATTTTTCCTGTTCCTTCTTCATTTGCTAACTGCCATGAGGATTTGCATCTACACAGCCACTGCAGCATGTCAGATAAAGCCTCTTTCCTGTGCCTGTGGCCTGGGACTTGCGTATTGTGCTGTTGTGGCATAGCTGATGGACGCCTTCAGGTAACGGCTGTCCCAGCACCATCAGCTAACTAATGGGCTGCAGTAAATGCAGCAGGCGGGGAGAGGAGGAGGTGCAGATGCTAAAGGAATGGGAGCAGATTCCAGCCCAGCTGTGCTGGGTGTCCGAGGTCCGTTCAATGAGTGGTCAGTGATAAGCTTGTTGAGTTACCTAGTGCCTGTCACACACACACACACACACACACACACACACACATCTCTCCTCTGTCAGGTGGAGGGACAGCAGCAACAAACATTCTGTGACTTCTTAGAGCAAAACTCAGATGGAGGGGTGTGTGTGTGTTTGTGTGTGTGTGTGTGTGCTGCATAGTCTGTTTTGGCTGCAGGATAAGGGTTGCTGTGAGTGCTCTGACTCAACAGGGTTGGTTTTATTTAACCGTCTGAGGACAACAGGCCTTTTTTTTCTGTTTAAGCATGTTTTCATAAATTTGTCTCTAAACATACTTAATTACTGCATTGTACCCATATATTTCATATCAGAATGTTCATTGCTCACATGTGTGATAGCTGATGGGGAGCAGAAGCTCAGTTCTCCACTAGTTCTTTCAGGGATGCGACTGGGAAATAAAAAGTCTATAAACACACACACACACACACACACACACACACACACACACACACACACACACACATACACACAGACACATACTAAGGCCTCAGTAATGTAGGAGTGGGCCAGGAGATTTAGACCTGCCCCATGGAGTAGTGGATTCCTGTCCAGCGAGACCCCAGGACTGAGGATCCAGGATTGAGGATTAGACCATTCAGGAGGATATCACCACTGTATTCTATTAGCTAGGGGTGGTTTCCACAGCTACCACCATTTCCCCACTGGTACAAATGTGCCGTTGCCATAGAAATCTGTAGTGAGGCTGGTCTCCACAGTGGGTCTGGTCTCCTGTGTGGATTTGGTCTCCTGAGTGGGTGTGGAGACTTCTGAGAGGGTGTGGTCTCCTGAGTGGGTGTGGTCTCCACAGTGGGTCTGGTCTCCACAGAGGGTGTGGTCTCCTGAGTGGGTGTGGTCTCCTCAACTTTGTGTATTGTGTGTGTAGCCCCAGGGCTCCTCAGCAGGGATGTGGTGGAGCAGGTTTGGAGGTGCTCCTCTGCTGTTGTGCTTCCCACAGTGATCTGCTGGATTTATAACAAAAGACACCAAACCAAAAGATCCTGACATATGATTGAGTACATGTCAGGAATGCATAATGATTAGCCTTCCTTTTTGTACTTAATGTGTTTATTAATGTATAATTATTATTATTATTATTATATTCTATTATATATGCTTGTCTGGACTAATAAAGAGCTATTAGAGATGTTCCTACACAGCTTGTTCAATGCTGTCATGTGGCCCCGCCCCCAGAATGCCCTGCTGCCTGCTCCTGTGAACCCCAGTGGGACTGGCTGCTCCGCCGAACCTGCCACGACACACCCACACACCCTCACACCCTCACACCCACACACCCTCACAACCTCACACCCACACACCCACACACCCACACACCCTCACACCCTCACACCCACACACTCACACCCTCACACCCTCACACCCTCACACCCACACACCTTCACACCCACACACCCTCACACCCTCACAGTGTGTGGTGAGCCGGAGTGTGTGGTGAGGGGGAGTGTGTGGTGAGCAGGAGCCTGTGGCACTCCAGAGTGTGTATCCGTGACAGCGCTTGCCAGCTAGTTCATGCGACCGTGTGCACGTGGCGGCTGTGTTTACAAACACTATCCCAGCATGCCATAGGAGCCGTTGCATAACTTGGCCCCAGAGAGGGCAGTGTCCCTCTGCAGGGGGCCGGCCCCGCCAGGGCTTCCAGCCGTCCCGTGCCAGGGCAGCGATGCTGTAAACCTCCAGCACCCTGGTGCCGTGGAGATGCTCTTCGTCTCCATGGCAGCAGCCAGCTTCGGGCAGGAAGCCTGGGCTAGCGTAGCGGTTGACATAGTACCATGTGGCTCCGTGTATGTTTGTCAGCATTGTAGGAAGATTCACACTGTTAATAGGGACAGCAGACAGATCCAGACAGTACGTGCTAGAAGGAAAGGGCAGGTTAGAGTGAGACAGCACGGCATGGCCTCTGTGGTCTCGAGCTCTGTTGTCACGGATACTGGGTCATGATCTTATATCTGTATTTTGTTGCATTTCTCTGAAGAGGTGTTACCATGTCGCTAATACTGGTTTCCAGAAATCTTGGCTCATTTCATATATAGCACATACCACAGTGACACAGGAAATGAAACAATTAGGTCACCTCTTTAAGGGGAATTTGTTGATTGCATGCATGTGTGTGCGTGTGTGTGTTACTACTCTAAATGTTTCTATTGGCCACTCATGGAGTGCAGAAAACCCTCTTAATCAAAGAGACAACCAGAAAACAGCTACATCTGAAGTATTTCTCTGGTGTTCTGGGACATGTGTCCCTTACAGAAAACATCACCCTTGGTTTTGGACCCATAAGCAGAATTCCTTAGAACTGAAGGATCCTACAGAAGTCCAGCCTGCTCTAAGAGGAAGCTTCCACTGGGATGATGTCCTGCTTCGGAGTTCAGAGCTATGACGAGGTGTTTATGCTGCAGAGCTGAAACTCAACCAGCAGGTTTCAGGTGTCTGGGGCTCGGTGTGAAATCGGACCAGAGAGATACTCGGGCAAACCAGCTGTCACCAACGACACATGCATATACACACACACACACACGCAGACACATGCACACTCACACACACGTGTGTGAGCTCTCATGTGTTTGTCTCCCAGAATATACCAGCAGGATATTGTTGGCAGTTGTTTTCATTTTGCAGTCACGTAAGAGCTTGAAATTTGATGTCCAGGGTGAAACGGCTTTGTGGCTCCACCTACTGACATAACCATCACTGGTTCTACACGATCTTCACAAAATATTGCACAATCTACACAAATAGAGGTATGAAAGAGTCTCATTCAAAGACAGGATCAGGAAAAGCCTCTGGGTTCTGTTGTTGCGAAGCTTCACTCATGAAGCTACTTTGACATAAGAAGCCATTTGTGGCGCATAACTGGTGTTAGATGTGTTCATGTATATTACAGATGTGTATGCATGTTTGCGAGAGACTGAAAAGATCTATAATCATCTCAATCTGTCTATATATGTGTGTGTGTGTGTGTGTGAGAGAGAGAGAGAGCTGCTCTGGGTCACATGCCTTTGCTCTTTGGAGGGAAAATCGATGCCACGGCAACAGTTTCTGAGGAGACGCTGCCTGGATACCAATGAATGCTCCAGCACTGGCCAGTTTGTGCTAGTCAGCATGAACGATAGAAATGCAAACATATGAATCAAGGAGCTGAAATAAACATCCAGAGAGGTGCAGAGCACTTGGACTGGACTCATGGTGAATTACACCCATCATAATGGAGATTTTGTTTTGGGTTCTCCTACCACTGAACTGCAGGGCGGTTGGCGGTTTCTTTGCTGAAATCCTGCCTGTGAATCCTGCCTATGAAGACCCCATCCCACCCCCACTGCCCCAGCACCTGTCCTGCTGTGGTCAGGGTCAGGGTTATAACAGGGGCGAGTGCTGCTGGCTTCACAGGTTAGCAGTGAGCAAACCTTTACAAACCTGTTTGAGCAGAGGCCCAGGGCTGTGTCATCCCTCCTGGGGAGAGAGGGAGACGGATGCAGGAGAAGCACTCAGCCCGTCCCTCTGCCAGCAGACAACCTGCCTCTCACAGAGGGAGGCTGACATCACTCTCTCTGCAGTGTAATGATAAGCACCACCCATCTCCCGGTACTGAGGGGTGCTCACTAAACACACTGTCCTCACTGTCCTCTCTTGCTAAAGACACTGTGCTCTCTTGCTTACAGCTTGCTGTATAGCTCCCAGATCCTGAAACAGAGAGGCAGACTCGCTACATGCCAAACGTGAGTTTCAGAAAGAAATCCAGTCTGTTCTGAGACCAGAACAAAGCACAGAATGAGCCGTAGCCATCCTAGTCACATCAGCAGACTAAGCTTCTCTCGCTCTCTCCCTCTCTGTCTGTATCACTCTATCTTACCGTTGTCTCTTTCTCACTCCCTCTCTTTCTGTCTCTATCTCTTTGTCTTTATTTTTCTATGTCTCTATCTCGTGTGTATGTGTGTGTGTGTGTGTGTTTGTGCTAGGTTAATGTTTGAAGCAGATGGCCAAGCAGGAATAATAAGGTGGTCGCCATGGTTACTGTGCTGTCTGAAAGACATTAACTTTGCACTGTGCCCAGTTCATCAGGTTAGTACAATATATTGACTACACATATTCAAAAGGTGGGGGAGGAAATGTGGAGGAAGTGGATTGTAGGGGTGTGGCGTTGCCGTGGCATCAGATAGCATGCTGTGTGTGTGTGTGTGAGAGAGAGAGAGAGAGAGAGAGAGAGCTCAGAAACCAGACCTTAATTAGATTCAGTGTGTGATGTGAGCTCTGTCTTCATCCCCACATGCACAATCAACACATGCACAATCATCAACCACTCCACTCACTCCACAGCACAGAGAGAGGGTAAGCATTGAGAGGAGTTACGTCATTAGCAGGTGACCCAGTGCTCGCTGTGGTAATCAGTCGTGCAGAGGCAGATAAGCTGACATCCATCCCCCTCAGGGATCCCAAGGCAACATTGCTCAGACCTGTTTGTGTGTTAGAGCCGGTATGATGGTGTAATCACTTCTGAAACCTGTGCTTGTGTTCTGTCTTATGGCGCACAGCTATGAGCAGGACCAGAAGTGTTATTTTAAAGTGCATTCCATTACACATTACTGATTACCTATTTAGAATGTATCTGTAACCTAATCCACAGGGCTGATTATTTTTAACCCATTGACTGTGTCTCAGAACACTCCCCCCCTACATTGTCAGGCAGTGTAGCCACCAACAAGCTCCCTTAAGCTCCTATATTTTTCTGTGCGTGAAAGGTGTCTAGAGAAACATGGTCCCTCCACAGCAGGTCAGCACTGTGCAGAAGGGCTTTTCCTGCAGAATATCCAATCCGTCCTCTCCTGTAAAACTACTAAACTCCTACACAGCCTACAAAGCCTACATAGGTGTAGAAGAATTTGATGTTTGTAAGCACATGAAGTTCTTCATATTAAACCTGTGGCTGCAATATACCTCACCGGAGTATACCTCACTAGAGTATACTGATGGAATACACTATCCTTCAATAAGAAACCATGGACATGTCTATTTTAAAATTTTGCTAAAGATACTTATGTAACTTCCTTTAGAAATCACTCGGTTGAGAATGGCACACATCTTCAAAAGCGGATCGTAATCTGGATTTACTCCAGGCAACATTATAACTACAGTGTAAACAGGAGTTTATTGTTTCATAATGATCCCGGCATATAAAACAAGAAAAAAACTCGATGAGTGGCTGAGTCCAGTAATCTATGATTCATCTACAACTATACGCAAAAGAAAATAATAAAATCACTTTGAAATTTGAATCATATAGGCTATAAAGTAATAATATTTACCTTTAGAAACATTTAGTAACATTTTGACTAGTGTCACCTTAGAACCATATCTTCTAAAACCATATCAAATGAGGATACGTACAAGGGATTTACAAAATCACACTCATATGGTATGAACAAGCAAGAATTCAATATAAAAGGACACCATTCATAGAAAATGAGTTGTTGTGTTAAGGTGTAATCAGCAGCTTGAGATAAAGGTACTTAATCAGACTCAAATTCATCCTTACATATCCACTGGGACTAAGAAATGTTCAAGGTATTGCATTAGAAAATAGCACTAGTGTAGGTGTTTAGTACTAGTGTTGGGATTTAGCTTTAGGGTTAAGGTTTAGCATATAGGTTTAACATTAGGGTTAAGGTTTAGCCCTTAGACTTAGATTATAGTACCATAGTACGATAATACTTAGCTTGTTAGCAGAGAAGAGTGCAGAGCAGCAGGAGGAGAATGACACGTTAGAGTCAAATGACATTAGAGACGTCTGACTGGTTTCTGCTGGGGAATCTGCAGTGCAGACTTGTTGTTACTTCTTGGAGTATGCACTGTGCGTGTGTGTTGTGCATGTGTGTGTGTGTGTGTATGTTAGTACTCTAAATGTTTCTAAATGTGTATGTGTGTGCATGTGTATGCAAAGGTGTGTTTGCATGCAAATGGTTGTATGTGAGTGTGTGTGTGTGTGTGTGTGTGTCAGCTTTTATTCTTTTGTAGTAGTGCTTTCACTGTAGATGAGCACCAGAGTCAGAGACGTGTGGGCAGGATTGGAATCCCTGCACAGGCATGTGAGATGTGAGAGGCTGCCTAAGCCCCGTAGGCCTGATGGGCCCGTCGGCCTGATGGGCATTGCTGATCACAGGAGTGTCGCAGCAGCAGCCAGAGCAGCAGCACATCTGTCTCTGATTACCCACAAAGACTTGCAGCCGCCAGGGGTTTCGCTGGGGATGAAATTACAAACAGAAGTGAATATCCAGCCCCGGCTTTGAGCTCCTCTGTTGAATGTCGACTGAAGAGCTCAGACAGGCACTGGTGCAGAAAGCAATGAGAGACGTGCACACGAGCAGCAGAGGAGGTGTAGGGACAGAGACCTGCCTGCAGACACAGAGGAGGTGTAGGGACAGAGACCTGCAGAGACAGAGGAGGTGTAGGGACCGAGACCTGCCTGCAGACACAGAGGAGGTGTAGGGACAGAGACCTGCAGAGACAGAAGAGGTGTAGGGACAGAGACCTGCAGAGACAGAAGAGGTGTAGGGACAGAGACCTGCAGAGATAAAGGAGGTGTAGGGACAGAGACCTGCAGAGATAGAGGAGGTGTAGGGACAGAGACCTGCAGAGACAGAGAAGAGGTGTAGGGACAGAGACCTGCAGAGACAGAAGAGGTGTTGGGACAGAGACCTGCAGAGATAGAGGAGGTGTAGGGACAGAGACCTGCAGAGATAGAGGAGGTGTAGGGACAGAGACCTGCAGAGACAGAAGAGGTGTAGGGACAGAGACCTCTTCAGTGAGTAAATACTTCTGCTTGAAGATTACACTGCATGAATCTCTCTCTCTCACACACACACACACACACACGTGCCACACAGATGGCTCCTTCAAACAGATCCAAAATCTCAATCAAGGGCATAAACCTATGGTAAACATAAATTCCAACACATTATTGAAGTATTATAAAACTTACAGAACCTACAGAAATTCATTTGTTCCACTTCTGTCACAGCTTCCTATCTGGCCTCTGAGAACACACATTGCTCACATGCACACAGAACACTATGGAAACCTCAGACTGATGTGGTTTAGAGTGAAAAGAAGAAATGGTGCTTTTAGCTCACAAAGGACCAAAAGAATTTGAATGAAGCTCCTTTTCAGCATGGCACCTCTCTGTCTAATGCCTTCCAGTTCTGGTTATTCCTGTTTCACAGTATATGAAATATGCTTTGAAATCTACAGAAAAGTTTGTGTTGTCCTTCCTGTGGCACAGGAAACTGTACTGCTGTAGTTCAGGTTTCCAAATCTGCCTGAACAGCAACCCTAATGCTAAACCAATATGCTAAACCTTAACTCTAATGCTACACCCATATGCTAAAGTTTAAGCCTAATGCTAAACCCATGTGCTAAACCTTAATGCTAAATCCCAGCACCAGTTCTAAACCCCTACACTAATGCTATATTCTAATTCTAATACCTTAAGCATTTCTTTGTCCCAGTGGATATGTAAGGATGCATTTGAGTCTAATTAAGTACCTTTATGTCAAGCTGCTGATTTGAATCTGAGGCATATTCTGAGAGTTAAGAACTGAACCATCTCACCCTACATCACAGCTACAGCCTGGCAGACAAACACAGCTTTAATAGAAACTACCCCAGTAACACACACACACACACACACACACACACACACACAGGCCCTTTGTTACAAAGGCCAGAAATGCAGTTTGGCGTGTCACATGTTGCCAGCTCCTGCCCCGTGGCTGCTCTATGTTGCTGGAGGAGCCTGCTGGCTGAGGAACACATGTGTGCATCTGATCCCCAGAGGCCCTGCCCACTCCACTCAGAGGCCCCGCCTGCTCCACTCAGAGTCCCCTGTGTGCTGATGGACATGGTGACTCCGCCCACCCCACTCAGAGTACTTGGTTTAACAGACGTTGTGAAGCGATTCCTGGTATTACTTCAGCTCATCAAGCCCCTCCCAGCACATGGGAGTCCTGTTAAAATCCTAATGTAGACGAAAGTGGTGTGGAGAAATACCAGAGGAGCCAGACACACACACACACACACACGCAGCAGCTCACATATATACTCTCAGACAGAAATGTCAGCCAACAAAGCAGTGAGCAGAGAACACCTTTCCTGGCCTGTGGAGTCATTTGTGGAGCAGTAAACAGGGACAGCTGAACTTCATCTGTGTTCATGAACATGGAACAGAAATGCTGTTTCCCTTTTAGAGGGTTTTTTCACCATTAAAGTTTAGTCTTAAACTTTTTAAACAAATGCAGTTAAGCCAAATGCCATGGCTTCTAAAACAGGACGAGAAGGTGCAGCTTATAGAAGCATGTTCTCTGTTATGCCCTCCACGTCACCCACAGTTAGTCAGGCATGTGTCTGCCTGTTCAGACCAATCAAACATCTGTTTACTCCAGAGTAGCTCCTTATGTCTTAACTACAGGTTTCAGACAATGCCCTGTGTGTGTGTGTGTGTGTGTGTCTGTGTGTGTATCTGTGTGTGTGTGGCTGCTAGCTATGAAATTAAGCATTAAGATCAGATCATTATATTATATTAGTTTGTTCATCATAACTCTTTAAATGCGGACAGTAAGAGAGAACAATGTCCATGAAAAGCCTTGTTAACGTGAGAACTGCCATTCAGAGCCCATGATAAAGAGTTAACAATCAGAAACATGTTCCAGACTGACAGGAGAATGTGTCTCTGCTTTCAGCTAAAGAAATCAAACAGAATCTAAATCCTAAATATGAATCTAAATCTAATAGTGAATCTAAATCTAATTGTGAATCTAAATCTAATTGAATCTAAACCTAACTGTGAATCTAAATCTTTGAATTTAATTGTTTCTTGTTCCATCAGAAATAATTTAGGGCCATGCAGTGTGCAAGGTTTTGCCGCTGGGTAATTGGAGTAGGGGTGCACACACACTGACACACACTCACACGGCTGTAGCCTGGAACAGAGGAAATGTACACTCAAGATAATTCAGCTCTATTGAGAGACCAAGCAGACGCCAGGGGTAGATTTATGGATGCCCCTCTGTATCTCACTTTGAGTGGTGCTGCGTGTTCTCACACACTCACACACACACACACACCATCCTGCCTAAACCAGCAAACCTGCCTTGCCCCAGCTGTGCTGACATCAGCATTCTGTATAAGGTACAACTGATCTAAATACCTTCTCCTCTGTTAACACACACACACACACACAGGTGAAGGTGTGGCTGAAAGTAAGCAGCAGTTAGACTTTTTGAACTGTGTGAAGCCCTGCTAGTCTGGTTCCCACCAGTGAGACTGTTAATCTTTTTTTTTTTTTTCTCAATAAGCTTAATAAAGCAATCACTTAAAATTAATCACTTCATTTAACACCAGGAACAAACCAAAGAAATGCCAGGTCTAAGCTGCACTGCCGTGTTGTCAGTTTGTGGTTGCAGTACGTGTACCTGGTCCTGCTTTTGACTGAAACACACTCCGCTCCCTCCACACCCTGGACCCCTGCAGCGTCTCACCACCCCGCCCTGAGGCGTAGGGGCTGCGTGGCCAATCAGCTGCTATAAATACCAGCGAGGGCAGAGCTCTCCACGAGCATGCTCCCCTCCGAGCCTGCGCCGGTGCACGCAGGACATCCAGGAGGGAGCGTTTCTGGGGGTGACTGCAGGAAGTGGGACGTGGCCATGGGTAGAGTAAATGAGAGAGGTCTCTCCACTAAGCCCAGCTTAGCCAGGAAAGGGCATGTGGGAGAGGAGGAAGTGAAACAAACAAGACGGACTGGCAACTGAAATCCAGGCCCCACCCAACCGCAAGACCTGTGAAGCAGCTCAAATCCACCAGCAACTCATATCCAGACGGCAGGCTAGTGTACGTCGGGTTCATTGTTTTGGACACTGTCGAAACAGATTAGTTACTGATAAATTATGGCAGAAACCAAAATGCAGTTGACAGATTCAAATAGAAAAGAGTTGTTAGTGTTAAAGTCACCAAAGGAAACATGTTTTTGTCTGACATATATCTAAAGACACATATCTAATACTAAATAAATATACAAATAAATATACCAATTAAATACAGCAAAGGTCTGTTTTAATGCAATAGACAGCATGCAACTAACACATTTCTTTTGACTTAACATGTCATTAGTCGGAGCTCTGTGTGTGTGTGCACGTGTGAGTGTGCATGTGCTTGTGTGTGCGTGTGTGTTTGTACGTGTATGTGCGTGTGTGTGTGTGTGTGTGTGCGTATATGTTTGCGCGCGCAGCTCTCAGCTGGGATCTTTTGCTTTGTTATCCTGCCTTCAGAGATTTTTTTCAAAGTGGGTGTATCCAACTGTGACAAGCTGCCCGGCACCGAGCAGCTGCAAGCAAACTCTGGAGTGGCTTTCAGGACTGGAGCTACTTTGGAGCCCAGAGAAACATCACATGAAACTGAAACTCTATAATTAACACTACAAAATATTGGTCCCTCACCCATCTATAGGGTATCATCTGTTGTTTACATAAGGAAGCGCTTTTGACAGTGCAGCTCTGAACAGTTTGAACAGTTTGAACAATAACTCTGTGTGTGTGTGTGTGTGTGTGTGTGGACATGTGCACACGCTTAAGTGTGCATATGTGTCGGGTATGAGTGTGCACGTGTGTATGGGGTGATATGAGTGTATGTGTGTGAGTGTGCATGAGTGTGAGGGTATGAGTGTATGTGTGTGAGTGTGCAGGTGTATGTGTGTGGGGAGACACATGTGGAGGGTATGAGTGCATGTGTGTGAGTGTGATTGTGCACTTGTGTGGGGGGGTGGGGTGGTATGAGTGTGTATGAGTGTGAGTGTGCACATATATGTGTAGGGGGTAGTGTGTGTAAGTGTGAGTGTGTAAGTGTGTGTGTGTGTGTGTGTGTGGAGAGAGGGGGAGGGGTATGAGTGTATGTGTGTGATTATAATCATGGCTAATGACTTCCAGATGTGAATAACAGCACTGGTGACATCTCGCTGCCTAACCAAACATACCATAGGATTCCTCATTTTTTCAGCTTTTTCAACATTTATTTCCATTTTCTCTTCTCCTTCCTCCTTCCGCTTACAGCCATGGTGTACGCTCCTACACACAGTCCTCTGCTCGGCAAACAACAGCATCTGCATTTCCAACTTTCTTGGAAATGCAGATTCAGGATCCAGTTTCATGGTTCTGTCTCTCCCATCAGTTACACGGTTCTGTCTCCCCCATCAGCTCCACAGTGCATAAGACATAAACACATACACAACACACAATACACAACACATGATACACAATACACAAACACATAAACAATATTCTTGTGGCCTTCAAATGGAGGATACTACTCTTTCTCCATCTGCATTGAAAGTTAAATGAGCAGAGACCCAGGTGCTGGTGCGATGATAGTGAAGTGGGTGCTGTGTGCTGAGCAATGTGATGATAGTGAAGTGGATCAGGCAGAAGTCCAGATAAACTAAACTTTGAGTACTACACACACACACACAAGGACATACACACACACACAGAATGCTTTCGTAAAGGAGAAGGAAGTGGCATAGGGCACAGCAAAGCTGAGTGTGTTTTGAACCAGCAGCAGAACATGAGACTCTGTGGGTGGAGGCTCTAGCAGGGAGTCCTAAGAGAAGAGAACCTCACTGAACCAACTCAACCATCTCAGAGCTGGTGTTCAGGGCCAACCCACCACATCCATCCAGCAATTAGCGACAACAACCTGCACTCACTGGTTCTATCTGAGAACACTATCTACCCCCTGCATCAGACTCAGGCCAGTGTTGGGACACTTCACACCCCTCCCCCTCCTCCTCCTCTTCCTCAGAGAGGGCCCTCTTCCAGATTCTCAGAGAACTGGTCATGATGGATCAGTCTGCAGCTAGGACTGACCCTGTGTGCTGTAATTGTTTCACAGATGCTGTGAATGTGACACACATTAATGATTGCGTCTGGCACGCAGGACTCAGCGCCACAACTAGAATCTTCATCAGCAGCAGGGGGAGGGGCGTCACGGTTCCTGCTGTGTGCTTCCCTCAGATGCTGCTCTTTGTTGGAGAAATAGAAATATTCCATTCCTATTGGACAGATGGCTAAAGAGGGATTAGCTCAGAGAGTCAGTGGAGCAGAATTTCTGATGATTTGATTTTTCTGTACTGTTGCGGTTGGCTTTGGGATTTTTGCAAGCAGAGCAGTTCTAGTGCACCTACAGAGTAAACCTACACCCGTGTGTCAGTACTAAGACAGAAGGTTCACGCACTCAGGTCTCCTAATTGTACAGCGCTAAGACACAAGGAGTTTGATGTCATACTGTGACGCAGGTTTGTTCTTGCTCTGGGTGACAGCTCTGCATATCTGTAATAATGCAGATAAAACCTTTTAAAACCTTTTCTAACAAGCTTGATGGAGATGTCCTCGACTGTCTACTGTCTGACCTGATTACTGACAGGCTCAACCTACTGCTGACTGATCAGGTATTTTAAGCATTAAATGGCATTACTACTGCTCAAATCCTCAAAAACACAGCAAACTCAGTCCTCAGTGTAGAATTAGCACCTATGTTGACGTAAAGCCAGCTGACCCCAATTAAACACTGAGAGAATGAATTAAACACTGAGAATCTTAATGTGAACACAGTGAACTTCAGTCTCACAGCTACTTAACGTCACCTTGGCCTGATCTCAGCGGTCGCCATCTAAGTCATTGCAGAATGCCATTGGATTGTGCTTTAAAAAACAATGAGACTGGAAAAGACACCAATCAGGTAACACGTGAACCTGAGGCTTTCAATAGGATAAAAGTACTTCAGAAGATGAATAAATGTACAAACGACTAATTAAATTAATAAGTAATATTTCTTAAGTGAAACGTGAGTTCTAGGGCAAGGCATTATATCTCCCTGAAGGCTCCAAGGCTCTTGGGGACCTTGTCAGCAGAAGAAATGAGGTCAGTGTCTAGCCATTAGTTCCAGACACAGTCCTTTGTTTGGTGCATGTGTGTCTGAAGGAACTGGGGACTCGCTGTATGCGTGACCACAAAAGCCCAACTTCCCTCTGTGCACGAGGGGCTGCCTGCTCACCGCACACCAGTGCCAGCTGGTCGCACTCGTCTGCATGTTGTGAAAATGCTGAGCACGCAAAGAATGTAGCCTGAGCCTGTCTCCCCCTCCCCCGTCTTCAGACTCCCGTCAAGGGGCTTTTGTGAGAAGTGTGGGAGTTATCAGAGAATACCAGACGATAAGGTATAGCGCTCAGGACAGATTTGGAGAGTTATAAAGAAAACTTACTTGTTACTTTAAAGTGAAAGAAAGAACAGAGAAAGAAGATTCCGACCATCCTGCTTCATGGTTCATGGATTGGGAATGGGTCTTTAAAAGTTAAACCAATCACTGCTTCTCGTGTGATGTAACAGTATGCTGATCATTACACACACCCAGTCTCACACTGACATCAAACGCTGTCCTCGGATGGCCTCCTACCCTTGCTGTTCTGTCTCTCTTTTGCCGCAGCACTGGCAAGGCATGATGGTTGTAAAAACTGTGCCGCTTCTATGCTGCAATTCACTTTCTGAGCCAAACAAGGGACCGCCCCTTTCCCACCCACTTACTGCACGCTACAGCTCTGCTACCAAATAGCCAGACAGGCACTGGTTTGTTTTGTATTGTATTTTCATTTTCTATCACCCATTATATAATTAACACAGTACACTGCAGATAGAAAAGGAAGGCCCTGAATGATTTGTGTGATCTCTGGTGATTGTCTTTGAAGTCTCTGGTTTACCTTTTGTCTCTTGTGTCTGTTGCAGGAAGCAGAGAGGACAACCCTGTGAATGGACTCAGAGCAGGCCCGATGGAAACAGAAAAGACCAGACATGAGACGGAAGAAAGTCTGACCCTCGCACAGCTCAGCTTCGCTCACCAAGTGGACTCTGCCAAGCTTCAGAATGGAAACCTGTCACCAGAAGCACCCCACCAACAAGCCAAGGGGGATGCCCGTTGGAGCCACTTCAAGCCCAGTGCAGGGGACAACCCAATGAAACGACACCAGGACAACTGTTCGAGCCCTGCAGCTGCGCAGGGTCTGTTTGATCAGGGCCTGTACGAGACGAATGGCGAGATGAAACGCAGTTTGAATGAACAGTGTGTAGTAGGTCTTCACCATCCCAAAAAACCGCGGACTTCAAGCATGAACAGGGATGAGGGACTGAGTTTGTGGGATGAAAAAGAAGCAGACAAAGACAGCCAGTTAGATGTGATTGCTGAGCTGAACAAGCCTGAACTGGATAAAACAAACTGTAATTATCCCAACGGGGACATCTTCTCACTGTCAAGAAACAAACAGGTGCCAACACCCAATGGTGCTACAGTGACCCCACCTTCAGTGGAGGGTCCAGCTGGTGCTCTGTTAGAGAAAACCTTGTCTCAGTATTACCCAGAGCAAGTGTCCATTGCACCACAGACCAGCTCTTCGCAAGCAGACAGGGTCACCAGCAACTTGCAGGAGCAGGCGATCTCCTCCCCCTCACTTACCTCAGGTTTTCACATTTCAGCCTCTGAGCCACTCACCAAGACACTTCCGGAGGTGGCCAGCAGTAATGGTTACAGCCCAGCATTCATGGTAAATGGGAGCTTTGGAGCCGAGCAGCAGAACCAGCCACCACCTTACCCTCTCTCTGACCTCCCAGACCTGGAGAGGCCTAGCTCGCAGACTGATACGAGCAAAGGCCCCAGTGTGGATGCACAGTCAGGTATGGTTGACTGCTTGCAGGATCAAAATGGAACAGAGTGTTTTCCTAGCAAGTCAGAGGGTTTTTGCATATTTCCCAAGTCTGGCCAAGACTTCAGTAAAGAGTCTTACCCACTGTCTGCCCTCCAGACAGGCACCTCGGTGTCGGGTGAAAGATCTACCATGGTTGGTTCATTCGGTAGCCCCGACAGTGAAGATAAAGGGTCGGGCAGTCCTGCAGCTCAGGAGCACCTGCAGTATGGGAATCAGCAGCACCAGTCGGAGGCTTCCAGTTCAGCCAACGGAATCTTCAAGGGGCCGAGAGACTCGGTTCTGCCTGCTGTTCCCCTTCCTCCTCCTCCACAGCAGCAGCAGAGTGTGGAGCGTCAGACAGGAGGCAGCAGGCCTGACCCCCTGGCCATCGCAAATTCACAAAATCAGGCCAGTGACCTCGAACAGAAGCTGTCTCTTGCAGGCCATGCAGAACGGATGCCAGGGAATGAGGCTCCCTGCCCCCAGTCTGGCTGGATCGATCTGAATGCTAGTCAAGCTCCACATTGTCCAGGCAGCCAGCCACACATGTGGAGGGGATTTCCTCTACAGCAAAGCCCTGTCCCGCAAAGCCACAGTGGTCTGCTTGAGCCTGAACCGTCCCACAGCTTTCCGACACAAGGTTTCGGCCAACCCAGCTTCCCACAACAGCAAGACTGTCACATGCAGAATGGCTACAAACTGGCCATGCCTCCCACACAAACTCAGCACAAAGCTGCCTCAGACAGCCATCTTGGACCCTGTAAAACTCCCTCCGGTGTGCACGCCCAGCCTAGCATGCACATGGACAAATTTCAGCACATACCTGAACAATGTAATGTGTCTCCGCAGCAGATGAACAAACAGTTTTGCTCTCCGATGCTACAAGAGAAATTATGCAAAAATGACCAAGACTTGGAGCGGTTACTATCCCCAGACTTCCTGCCTCAGGGCCACCAGCAGCAAGCTAGCATCCAGCAACTTCAGGCTGCACAGGGGCTCAAAATGGGCCCACAGTCACAGGACCTTTCTCAGGGTCAAGTGGATGCCCAACATCATAGCATGCATTCAGAGATGTCCTCTCCAACATACCGGCCACCTAAACCTTCTGGTCCAGTACATCCAGGCCCCAGTCCAGCCATGAGATCTAATCTTCCTGACCTATCATGCACCAGCTCTCAGGCTTTGTCAAAAGACATGGCATCCATGTTTGGGTTCAGTGATACAGCAGAAATGCAGAAGAACCAGCAGAGAAGGTACACCCTGAGCCCCAGCACCCCCAAACAATATTCCCAACAGTCTCTTAATCACAGGCAGCACAGCCACATGGACTGTCAGCAGGAACCACATTCACAAACACAGCCCCAGCCACAAGACGGTGTTCACGGCCCACAGATGCTGACACAAATGTTTCCCAAAGCAGAAATACAGGATTCCTGTGCCCAGTTTCAGAGAGGGCCTCTTCCAAGCCCTGGCCCACAAGGTGACCTGCAGAGGCACACTGCCCTAAGAATGCATCTCCTCCAAAAGCAGGAAAGGCCAAGTCATCCCCAGAGTCCCAGCCAAATCAGACCCAACCTGCATGCCATTAAACAGGAGAAACTACTAGCAAAAGTGAAGCAGGAGCGTCCGTCCTCTGCCTGCGAGCAGAGCCAGTCCAAGAGCATCTTGGCCACCATGGAGCAGCAGCTGCAACAGTACCATCTCTCCCCTGTGTTTGAGAGGAAGTCTCTAGTCATCAAGTCCCCCAGTAAGGTGAAGGTGGAGGTGGCTGGAGGTGTAACAGTGGTTTCCACCAACATGGAAGGGAGCAGTGAGGACCGTAAACCTGATTTCACTCCCAAAAAAATGGAGCCGGGGCTGCAGAGCTTTCTGGACTCACCCATGAAACTGCTTGACACTCCTATTAAAAACCTGCTGGACACACCAGTGAAGACCCAGTATGACATTCCTCCATGCCATTGTGTTGGTATGGGAAAGTTTTTTTATTTAAGCAGCATATACCTACTGAACAGATCTGTATTGTGAGCACACTGTGCAGTTTGTCACAGTATATCAGTAAGAGCATTCAGAGATCTTTTATTAAGGGTAAAGGTATAACAAGTTTGTGTGGCATTAACCTGTGTACATGACAATTCAATCTTCAATTTCTGTAAATATGTGAAAAACCTTTTCTTGCTGACTCCCTGCTATTCAATAATGCTTGTGTTCTCCTCAGAACAAATCAGTGAAAAGGACGAAGGCCCATATTACACTCATCTGGGAGCAGCTCCAAATATTAAGGGCATCCGAGAGACGATGGAGAAGAGGTGAAATGTCCCGTTCTGTTCTTCATGGTTTTAACCTCTAATCTGTTTGTAAAACGATGAGTGTCTTGATAGGGTGTTTTTTTCTCTAAAGGTCTGGCCTGACAGGTGGTGCTATTAGAATTGAGAAGGTTGTATATACAGGAAAAGAAGGCAAAAGCACAATGGGCTGCCCTATTGCTAAATGGGTAAGCATGTATGCTGTGTAGATACTCATAATACTGTACAATAACTTTACTTTGAACATGCAGTCCTGGCTAATGGACAACACATGCTCATTTTGCTTTTCTACAGCACCCTCTATGGTAAAGATAATGACACAACACCTCTGTGTTTTTTGCGTGTATGCGACGTGCAGGTAATCCGGCGGGCCAACGTGGACGAGAAGCTCTTAGTGTTGGTGCGAGAGCGAGCGGGGCACTCGTGTCAATCGGCGTGCATCATTGTGGTCATGCTGGTATGGGAGGGCATTCCCACCAACCTGGCTGACTGCCTTTACACAGAAATCATGGACACCCTGACAAAGCACGGCACCCTTACCAACCGCCGGTGTGCCCTTAATGAGGAGTAAGGACAATGCCACCCTACATTAAAAATTCAGTGTATTTTTAAATACGATATATATATATATATTTGCAATTACATTAATAGCCTTAGGATGAAAAAGCTATCCAAAGCAATTAACTACTATAGTTAGAAATTGCCAAGACTTTTGTGTGAGTTTCCATGTTTGATTATAAGTCATACTACTAGTATGTACTGGTAAGTATATATAGATGGACTATACTGTGAATCAAAACCTTTACACATATGTAATGCTGACTATGCTTATTGATATGGTTACAAAGTGATAATATTGCCTGATCATCATCTTCAGGAGGACATGTGCCTGTCAGGGTCTGGAACCTGATGCCTGTGGGGCTTCCTTCTCCTTTGGCTGCTCCTGGAGCATGTACTACAATGGTTGTAAGTTCGCCAGAAGTAAAATCCCTAGAAAGTTCAAACTGCTCGGTGACGATCCCAAAGAGGTAAGATAAACTTTCTCAGTTCACCTGCCACATTCACACATAAAGGGTAACATTTCGGTGGTTCTAGTACAGGATGTTATTTTAGGATCTGGCTAACAGGGGTTGTGTCACTGTCCTACAGGAAGAGAAACTGGAGAGTCATTTTCAGGGCCTGGCAACTCTGATAGCTCCAACTTACAAAAAAATGGCACCTGAGGCCTATGCCAACCAGGTACACATCCAATGGGTCCACATTCTCACACTGAACAGTTTTTTATTCCAAACACCAACATACCTGAGGCAGGGACTACTGATTACCTGCTTCAGGTGTGCCAGCGCAGAACCAAAATGTAAATCTGGGGATCCTCCTGAGGTTGGACACAGTTGTACAATGTCTCTTCTCAAACTAACAGGTGTAATTTAATATTTAAATGAGGCCTCAGAGCATGTACAAATGGTAGTAGCCAGTTGTGGCCTATTACCCACATAGACCTGAGCCTATTGTGTTTGCCTTTGTTTATGTGCACTTAGGTGGAGCATGAACACAGAGCTACAGATTGCCGTCTGGGCCTGAAAGAGGGCAGGCCGTTTTCCGGAGTCACAGCCTGCCTTGACTTTTGTGCCCACGCCCACAGAGACCTCCATAACATGCAAGGAGGCAGTACTGTGGTAAGTCAAAAAGACCCCAACATCTAATATCTAATGATGCACTACATGGCCAACACTATATGGTCCTAATTACTGATTTCAGGGGTTTTATCCAAAGCTATCGCTAACAGGTGTATCAAACACCTAACAGGTGTAACAGGTATAAAATCAAACCTCGGTTACGTAAACTCCATTGTCAAACTTGACAGCTGAATGGGTGCTGAAGAGCTCAGTGACTTTAAAATACAGTACTGTGATGATATACAGCTTTTGCCACAAATTGGTTTGTGAAACGTCTGCTCAGTTAGATCTCCCCTCATCAACTGTAGTGTTATTGTTGAATAGAGGCATCTAGGAGCAACAACAGCTCGTTCATGAAGTGATGCAAAGACATGGAGCGGGGCAGCAGAGTGCTGAAGCATTGAGAACATAAGAATCGCCTCTGATACATCACCCACCAAAGGGGGCATCACTCACCACAGAGGGAAACACTCACCACAGGGAGCATCACTCACCACAGAGGGCATCACTCACCACAGGGTCCCCTCTAAAAGCAACAGCATAAGAACTGTTTGCAGGGTCATTCATGAAGTGGGTTTCCATGGTCGAGCAGTTGCACAATCTGCCCATTTTCATCGTCTTTCATGTTACAAATGCACTTTTGACTTAGGGGTCTCATGTCCAAAAGACTAAAATCTTGTGAAAATTCTTAGGGATAGAGTTAGCCATCAGGTGTGTCAGCTGTGTCTAATACGAAACTACAGAAAATGTTCAGTATGGATATAATATTCATATTTTTTTGTATAACTGTTAATAATATAGAGGCAGTATTTGTTTATATGACTTTCCATCCATCCATCCATTTTCTTCCGCTTATCCGGGTCCGGGTCGCGGGGGCAGTAGCCTAAGCAAAGAGGCCCAGGTTTCCCTCTCCCCAGCCACCTCTTCCAGCTCTTCTGGGGGGATACCATGCGTTCCCAGGACAGCCGAGAGATATAATCTCTCCAGCGTGTCCTGGGTCTTCCCCGGGGGTCTCCTCCCAGTTGGACATGCCCAGAGCGCCTCCCTAGGCAGGCGCCCAGGTGGCATCCGAACCAGATGCCCGAACCACCTCAGCTGGCTCCTCTCTACGTGGAGGAGCAGTGACTCTCTCCGAGCCCCTCCCGGATGACTGTGCTCCGTACCTTATCTCTAAGGGAGAGCCCAGACACCCCGAAGAAAACTCATTTCGGCCGCTTGTATTCGCAATCTCATTCTTTCGGTCACTACCCAAAGCTCGTGACCATAGGTAAGAGTCGGAACGTAGATTGACCAGTAAATTGAGAGCTTTGCCTTCGGCTCAGCTCTCTCTTCACCACAACGGTCCGGTACAGCGACCGCAATACTGCAGCCGCAGCACCAATCCGCCTGTCAATCTCTCGTTCCATCCTTCCCTCACTCGTGAACAAGAACCCGAGATACTTAAACTCCTCCACTTGAGGCAAGGACTCACTCCCGACCCAGAGAGGGCACTCCACCCTTGTCCGACTGAGTACCATGGTCTCAGTTTTAGAGGTGCTGATTCTCATCCCAGCCGTCTCGCACTCGGCTGCAAACTGATCCAGCGAGAGCTGTAGGTCTCGGCCCGATGATGCCAACAGGACCACATCATCTGCAAAGAGAAGGCGTGGAATCCTGAGGCCACCAAACCGAACCCCCTCCACCACTTGGCTACGCCGAGAAATTCTGTCCATAAAAGTTATGAACAGAATCGGTGACAAAGGGCAGCCTTGGCGGAGTCCAACTCCCACCGGAAACCAGTCTGACTTACTGCCGGCCATGCGAACCAAACTCCTGCTCCGTTTGTACAGGGACTGGATAGCCCGTAGCAACGGGCCCCGGACCCTATACTCCCGGAGCAGCCCCCAGAGGAATCCCCGAGGGACACGGTCGAATGCCTTTTCCAAATCCACAAAGCACATGTGGACTGGTTGGGCAAACTCCCATGCACCCTCTAGGACCCTCGCAAGGGTGAAAAGTTGGTCCAGTGTTCCACGACCAGGACGGAACCCACATTGTTCCTCTTGTAACTGAGATTCGACTATCGAACGGACTCTCTTCTCCAGAACCCCTGCATAGACCTTACCGGGAGGCTGAGAAGTGTGATCCCCGATAGTTGGAGCACACTCTCCGGTCTCCTTTCTTAAAAAGGGGAACCACCACCCGGTTTGCCAATCCAGAGGCACTGCCCCGATGTACACGCCGATGTTGCAAAGACGTGTCAACCAAGACAGTCCCACAACATCCAGAGCCTTAAGGAACTCAGGACGGATCTCATCCACCCCCGGAGCCTTGGCACCAAGGAGTTTCACAACTACCCTGGTCACCTCAGCCCTAGTGATGGGCAAACCCCCGTCCGAGTCCTCTGGTTCTGCTTCCTCTATGGAAGACGTGGTGGTGGGATTGAGAAGATCCTCGAAGTATTCCTTCCACCGCCTAATGACATCCCCAGTCGAGGTCAGCAGATCCCCAGCCTCACTGTATACAGTGTTGGTCGGGAACCGCTTTCCCCTCCTGAGTTGCCTGACGGTTTGCCAGAACCTCCTCGGAGCCGATCGAAAGTCACTTTCCATGGTCTCACCAAACTCTTCCCACACCCGAAGTTTTTGCCTCTGCGACAGTCAAAGCCGCGATCCGCTTGGCCCCCCTGTACCTGTCTGTTGCCTCCAAACTCCCACGGGCCAATCAGCCCCGATAGGACTCTTTTCTTCAGCTTGACGGCCTCCCTTACCCGAGGTGTCCACCACCGGGTTCTGGGATTGCCGCCACGACAGGCACCGACAACCTTGTGGCCACAGCTCCGATCTGCCGCATTGACAATAGATGGGCCATGGGCCCACCACCTGTGGGAGAGGTAGTACTAGGGGTTCGGTGCATTGTGGTTTGGGCGGTGGCCGAAGGCGGGGGCCTTGGCGTACCGACCCTCGGTTACTGAAGCTGGCTCTTGGGACATGGAACGTAACCTCTCTGGGTGGGAAGGAGCCTGAGCTGGTGTGTGAGGCTGAGAGATACCAACTAGATATAGTTGGGCTCACCTCCACACACAGTTTGGGTTCTGGAACCAATCCTCTCGAGAGAGGCTGGACTTTATTCTTTTCTGGAGTTGCCCAGGGTGAAAGGCGGAGGGCTGGAGTGGGCTTACTCATAGCTCCCCGGCTCGCTGCCTGTGTGTTGGGGTTTTCCCCAGTAGATAAGAGGGTTGCTTCCCTGCGCCTTAGGGTCGGGGAAAGGGCTCTGACTGTTGTTTGTGCTTATGCACCGAATGGCAGTTCGGAGTACCCGGCCTTCTTGGAGTCCTTGGAGGGGGTGCTGGAAGGTGCCCCTTCTGGGGATTCCATTGTTCTGCTGGGGACTTCAATGCTCACGTGGGCAATGACAGTAGGACCTGGAAGGGCGTGATTGGGAGGAACGGCCTCTCCGATCTGAACCCGAGTGGTGTTCTGTTATTGGACTTCTGTGCTCGTCACGGTTTGTCCATAACAAACACCATGTTTGAGCACAGAGGTGTCCATAAGTGCACATGGCACCAGGACACCTTAGGTCGCAGTTCGATGATCGATTTTGTAATCGTATCGTCGAACTTGCGACCGTGTGTCTTGGACACTCGGGTAAAGAGAGGAGCTGAGCTGTCAACCGATCACCACCTAGTGGTGAGTTGGATCAGATGGCGGGCGAGGATGCCGGACAGACCTGGCAGACCCAAACGTACTGTGAGGGTTTGCTGGGCACGCCGGCAGAGGAACCTGTCAGAAAGGTCTTTAACTCCCACATCCGACAAAGCTTTGACCGCATCCCGAGGGAGGCCGGAAACATTGAGTCTGAGTGGGCTTGGTTCCGTGCTTCTATATGACTTTCCTTTTTCATTAAAAGATTTTGCTCTGGTCAAGGATAATAAAATAAGGTGAACTGAGGGTCATTTATAAATGGCTCCTGCGTTCTCAGACAACTTCTTTCTTGCTGTGCTAGGTGTGCACACTGACACGAGAGGATAATCGCGAAATTGGAAAGATCCCTGAGGATGAGCAGTTGCACGTTTTGCCGCTGTACAAAGTCTCACCCACGGACGAGTTTGGCAGCGCTGAGGGCCAGCAAGAGAAGACCAAGACTGGAGCCATCCAAGTGCTCTCCTTCTTCCGCCGGCAGGTCCGGATTCTCGCGGAGCCAGCGAAGTCCTGCCGGCAGAAGAAACTGGAATCCAGAAAAGCTGCAGCTAACAGGGCCTCTCAAAGCAACACAGCCAAGGCAGACATCGCTCAGCAAGCCAAGCAAATGAAACAAGCATCTTATGAGAGTGTCACCCAGAACACACCTGCAACAGGTACTACCACATCAATATAACTGTGTGATAAACATTTGTAATAATTACTTAAACTCAATTGCTTATTATGTATGATTAAGAATCATATTAAGATTAATGAAGAATATAGTCACACATATTCCTGCAGCCCACCTGGTAGGAATAGCATACCACCAGTTAGCAACATCATGGTTCTTGGGTTCGCAGTCAGCAGAAATTGTATTATATATTCAGATAAATGTATATGTTCAGATTCAAGCTTCTGCCAAATGCTTAATACTGTAATATTTGTCATTATTGTGTATTCAGTCCATATATACTCAGTAGACTCTCCTGTTGTCTTCAGGCACAGACCCAGGGCACACTGCCCTCCAGCCACGACAGCACCCTACAGTGCCCACAAGCCAGCCTCAGCAGCAAGCGCAGTCCACTGCCCCGCGTCCTTTCTCTAGCCCACCATCTCCTGCCAACTACCCCACATGCCCTAATGCCCCGGGATCCTTCCCTAGCACTTCTAAACCAGCCAACATTTTCCCTCAGCCTCCTAGTTCATACCACTCCCCTCTACCTGTCCCCAACTCTTACATGAATGGGTCAAACCCACCAAGCCCCTACCCCAGACCTCTTACACCCAACAGCTTCTACCCTGGTTACCAGTGTAATGGAAGTGTGCCCATGGACAACTACCACCCTTTTTACTCTAATCCCAAGCATCTGGACATGTACCGACAACAACGGCCATCTCTGTATCCTGAACAGCAGTTCAATCCTCACCAGAGCTATGGTGTTAGCTACCCACCACGCTATGGTGAGCCCACGTTACCTGGAAGTGGTTATGGTAACTGCAACATGCACCCCAGTATACACCCCGTGGCACACTACCCTGGCTATAGTACTAACAGAGGACCTGAAGCTCAGCTTCTGGAAGCTCTTTCAAGGGCACCCTCGACCCATCCAAGTCTGGACTACGCAGTTGCAAATAAGTGCAACCAGTTTGGCAGATACCCCAGCGCCTACCTGGCGCAGAATCCCCAGATGTTCCCCCCGAATCTGGACCCCTTAAGTATGCAAAATAAGCCAGAGATGAACTTGCATCCCTCACACCCTCACACCCTTCCTCCTTTGAGCAGTGAAGGTCTGAACCACAGCCAGTCCCCAGGCATCGGTCTGCCCAATGGAAACATCCCACCCACCATGATTAAACAGGAGCCATGTGCCCCAACGCCTGCCCCCGAGGAGAAGGAGGAAGTGTGGTCAGACAATGAGCACAATTTCCTGGATCCTGAGATTGGTGGGGTGGCAGTGGCACCCAGCCATGGCTCGATCCTCATCGAGTGTGCCAAGCGCGAACTGCACGCAACCACACCCATCAAGAACCCTGATCGTGCCCACCCAACACGCATCTCACTAGTCTTCTATCAACACAAGAACTTGAACGAGGCAAAGCATGGACTGGCACTCTGGGAGGCCAAGATGGCAGAGAAGGCTCGCGAGAAGGAGGAGGACTCTGAGAAGCACGGTGCCGACAGCACACCTAGCAAGAGCAGTGGCAGGAAGGCGAAGAGAGAACACATGGAGTACTCCGAGACCTCCGAAGCACCGTACAAGCGCTTCATCCAGATGCTCACAGAAAAGTCTCAGTCCTGCACCACCAACACATACGTTGGTTCAGCTCCTTACGCCTTCACCAAGGTCACCGGGCCTTACAGCCACTTTCTGTAGGTCCCTTCTTAGGTTTACATCATCCTTACTTAGGGGAACAAAACAGTAGTGCTGCAAAAGTGAAATGGTGCTACAGTATTGCATTGCAGACCTCAGTGCCACCAGCTCTGTAGACCCAGAAACCTTCTGTGAGGTAAGTTATGATCCATACTATGAGCAATGCAGAATGGACAACAGACTAATGACAGGTAACACATCAGGTCTTGAAAGATCAAGCTTTACTGATTGACCCTTAAAAGTATTTATTTATTTTTAATGGTTCTCTTTCAAGATAGTTGTTAGTGAAGATACTTCAGCTTTGGTAGCTTTAATTATACAGTGAACCAGAAACTATTATGACCTAAATCTTGTCATAAAACAGTGACTTTGTGGCTAAACCCTTTCACGGTGCTAAGTGAAGAGAATCTTGAATATACACTTTTTGTTTAAATGCCTTCATAAAATATTTTATTAGTGTGTTACCTCATAATAAGCAATTATTTTCATGATGTATTTCAATTAGTAGCAATTATGGAAATATCTTAAAGGAACTGCTTTTATTAGTTTTTTTAAAAGCACTTTTGATCATGGTTGTACCTTTTTTCATCCTTTGGTCAGAAAGCTGATTTAAGTAATTCTTTAGAAAGCCACTTGATCAGTGAAAGACTACATTAATTTTTAACACTTATTACAGTGGCAGTTCTATAAGTTTGGAAACAAGACATCAACGTGCAAAAGAAATTTTTACAAAAGAACATTTCTTTGGTGCTTTCACAGTTTCACAGTCATACGTGCTTTATATTTACTGTATATTGAGCCGTTCTCAATGTGCTTTGTTGAAACAGTAATGCTCTTTCAGAGACAACATGCAGGAGTGGATATACAGATCCAAGAGTGCTATTTCATGTCCACTATAGTTACTGAGTGCTGGGCCATGGGTCCAAAACATATGCACAGAGTTTGGGAATTACAGTTGTTACAGATAAAATCATGTCCTCGTTGCATTGGTCAAGAAACATGTAACAGGGTTTAGCTGTTTGTCAGTTTCAGTTACCAAGGCAGCTGGCTTGCTGTGGGGGTCCTTATAATGATTGTAATCTAGGTGTATGATATAGGTAACATTTGTACAGTAAATTAATTCTTCTCTTTTCTGAAATTGCTTTAGATTTTAGTACTGTAAACAAGAGTGATATTTCTTTGGGGTTAAACTCATTCTATTTCAAAATGGTGCTACTCAACCTGTTATAAACATATAATGTGAGAATCTTTATGGGTGGTGATAAGTTTTTTTAATGATGTAAGGAACCTACTTGGCATATACCTCAAACTATTTGTCTGCAATAGGATTACTATACCAAGGTGTCTATTTTTCTTTTTCCTGCATTCAGAACTCACTCAGCAGAGAGAACACAAAACCTTAGGTCAACATAATGCTTAGTTCATCACTTACTTTCTTCATACTTGTTCTACTAGAAAGTATTACTTGAACTTCAAGCATCAATGTAATAGCAAAATCAGGGATATTTCAGCTCATTTCTGTGCTTACACAAGTCAGATATGTGGTCTCCTCTCATTCAGGGATCGGGTTTTGCATCTTCAATCCCTATGATTTACTTGTATATACTACAAAGAAACTAACTTTGTAAAAGAATCAAATTACCTGCATTTTTGTACTTATGTTTTAGTGGATAGTTGGTAAACATTTTGTAGAAGTAATTTGAAAGTACATTAATATGCACTGAGTTGTCTGAAGGGACAAAAAGGCATTTACTTTTGAACGGAAATTCAGACCAGGACAGTTCAAACGTTTAACTATACACATGGACACATGTAAAGTTTTAAGCAAACATTTATTTATAACCACTAAACATTTATTTTAATTCGTTGTTTTCCCTCCCTCTCTCCATTCAAATAAATGTGACATATTCCTGAGCACTGGTAATACGAGGCAATATTTCCCTATTTACATTCATGAAATAATTTTCTGAAAGCACTTCGTTTCTTTTTCAGAAGAAAAAACAATGAATTAGGAATACAAAACATTTATTTAAACTGAAAAGGGTTACTGTAAATGTGATATGAAATAAATTATGCCATGTTGTATATACCATGTGTTTATTACAAAAACTACAAACCCATTGTTCTTCTAAGTCCAGCTATTGTAATCTCAAAGGTGTGTGTCTAGTTTTTTAAATGTATCCATAACCTTCCTTTCATTTACCCATCAAATGTGATTCCCTTTGATTTTTACCTTTGGTGGTATTTGGATCTAACACAAATCCCTCTATCTCCTTCAAAAGATTGGTTGCATAGATATCATACTGTCAGTACTACAATACCTTTACTATACCAGATTCCTTGTTAGCTGAACAACTTAGATACATTGAGTTATTTTGAAAAAGAATTCCAAGTTTGTAAATGCAATTAGGCGTTGACCCTGCTTAAGCAGCAGTATGAGAGGAGTGAGGGGGGAATTCAGACCCATCACGTGCAAACATCGCCATACTTGAAGACGCGTCAGCGTGTGTGTTATTTGAGTGGAGTCAGCCTTACTTGAATGACTTTAGACACACGGAGCTCACAGCTCATATGTTAAGCTAGCAGTTTATGTACACGTGTTGGTATTTTGCAGTTAGACACTAAAGGTTTGAAACATCTTTTTTGTTTTAATTGTTTCCATTGCTCCCTTAAGTTTGGAATGCTTAAAAATGGAATTAAGGATGGTTATAAATACTGTAAGTATTGTAATTCACTGAAGTACTGAATGCAGTTTATTTGAAAGCTGTTTATTATATCATTCCTGATATTGCTGAGATGTGGGTGTTTTTAATAAAATTTATATTTATTTCAAGCATTTCAGCTGTCACACTCATGAAATAAAAAGGGAGAGTCCCCCATGCTGCACCTTTAACTGAAACATCTCTTGGTTTGGGTTTAATGACGGAACAAGAGAGCCTTGTGGATTCGGTTTATTTACCAAAATATAACTGTTACCCCCAGCATGAATCCTGGCAGGTCAGCTATTCATGCGCTCCCTTTGAAATACATATTTAGAAAAACAGAACTCATGGAAGACGTGTTCAATGACAATGCACTTCCCCATCAGAACAGTGAAAAACCCTCCTATGATGAAACTATGCCAAGCATGTCTGTACTAACATTGGCAGGAGCATAACAGTAAATCATTTATCATTCATTTAACTAATTGAAAACTGAAATGATCTGCATGCTTGCAACGGAAATGGGAAGCTTTTAAAAATGATATAATCTGATTTAAAAACCAAAGAAAACTGTTCACACATTAGTAGAGAGCCTACAGTATTTCACCTGTGACTTAGTCCTTCAGTGCAAGTGCTTATGTTTACTTCCAGACAGATGCACACTGAGATGTAAGCTTCATCCTCTTCTAGATCACCGTCACAGGAAATGCCATTTGTCCACTGTGAAAGAGATCACCACACACAACAGCCTGTCCATCATTTGATCTGCCATGAACAGGCTTGACAAAGGTGATCATATGTGCTTCAACACAAAAACACTGGGTCAAAAAAAGGGTGGGGGCGTGGGGCAATCTACCTTCTGAAGGAATGGGTAGCGATTCTCCATACTCAGGCGCCTAGGATCAAAGCACAGTCTGTCAAGATTTCTGACAGGCATCACACACAACCCCAAACAGACCCTAATCGAAGCCGTTCTCATTCTCAGCACAGACAGCTTCAGATCCAGCTTCAGTGGGTTAAACACTCACCCCTCTGACCACTGCAGCAGCGTCCGCATCACTGCACCGGAACGGGCTTTCACCCACCGAGGAGTTCTGACTGCAACAACAAAAACACACTTTCAGTCTCTTAGTCCCACACAGGCAAGCTCAGACATAGAGCCAGAAGGCTTACCAGACTATCTCTCCACACTTCGTCTGTTTCTGCACAAGCGCTTTCCAATAGTTGTGAGCTGATTTTATAACTTCTAAGGCAAAGTCCTGTAACACAAATCCATAACATTACAAGCAGTTAATGAGAAGCGGACAGAAAGGTTATTTTTACTGCAAGTGGTATAATGATGTGGCGGCAACACGCTGACACAAACAGGCCCCGCTACCTTGTCCTTGAACTGGCCGTTAAAGGCAAACTGGTTCTTGGGTTTCCCATCTGGAATTTTGTACTTCCTGAACCATTCCACAGTTGCGTCCAACTGACCTGGTCTTTTCACACGAACATCTTCAATACCTAGTGATGAAGCAGAGAGTCATCTCTCTGTTCCACTGACGCTGCTCTGTAAAGTCGCTGCAGGTAAACTGACTGTTAAGTGTGGAAGCGTCAGGGTCATCCGTATTGATGGCAATGATCTTCCAGTCGGTCTCTCCTTCATCTATCAGAGCGAGTACACCAAGCACCTTCACTTGGATCACCTGCCCAGTGGAGCACACCTGAGGCACACAGGTAAACACACATACACATGCACACAGTTTTACTGGTATGCCATGAATGTAAAAAGTATTACAATTTACATTCATGGCATACCAGACGATTTTTCTAAAAAATAAATAAATAAAAGTCTGAAGGTCATTTAAAGTGACTTACAATTGTGACCATTAAACAATAGTATGTTATGGGTCTTGCTCAGGGGTTCAACAGTGGCAACGCAGCAATGGTGGGGCTTGAACTGTCAACCTTCTGATTACTAAACAAGTGCCTCAACTGTTGAGTATGCGTTGAAATGGGGAACACCTACCGATCAGAACCGCTCTCACCTTAGTGCCGATGTCACACACATCTACAGGGTCATTGTCTCCACAGCAGTTGGTGTCTTTGTCTGTGTGGTTCGGATCCTCCCAGGTCTGAGTCAAAAGAAATAAAATTATCTCAGCTTGTTAAACAGAGAAACCACTGCTGCAGCAGTATAGTACCACACTCACTTGTGGTAGAGCCCCATAGTTCCAGATGTAGCCTTTATGTGGGAAGACATTGGCTACGTAACGCAGCCTGCCTTTCTTCACGTCCTGCTTGATGGGGTTTAGTGCCTCTTTCGTGGCTATCTGCAGAAATTCACAGGGTTTAACAGGACCATCTAAAAACAGAACCCTTCATGATCGTTTACTGCTGCGGTAGAACAGCGTGTCAAGAGTATACGGATTATTATTTTGCTGTCCGTTGCTGACCAGAAGAGGATGGATCCCCTCTGAGTTTTGGTTCATCTCAAGGTTTCTTCCTCATGCTCTAGGTAGTTCTTCCTTGCCCCTGTTGGCTTTGGCTTGCTAACTGGGGGCTTGGACTCAGACATGTGTAAAGCTGCTTCGTGACAACAGCTGTTGTGCTATACAAATAAATGAGACTAATACCCATATAAAGAGTGAAGTATAATGTAGAAGTCAGCTATAGAACACAATAGCTAGATTGAATTCAGTAATTCCTGCCAAGTGCTGAATACACCAGCCTTAGAAGCCAGCCTTTTAAAGCATAACTCTCTTGAACACACACCTCCATCTTGGCATTTGTCCAGCGGGGAACCTCCACCACCATATTAAAGAGAATCTGTGGCAGAAATGTTTTTTTTTTTAACATTTGCATGTAAATATCCTGTAATTAACTACATACTAATCACTTAAGTACACACATCCAGCCTACAGCATCGCATCTGAGATCAGCCCTGTGATTCAGTCTCTCATTACTTTTAATACAAGTTAGTTGGAGTGAGTTACCAAATAGGCAAGAGTTCCACATCAACAAATACCCATGTCTAACGCCCACTCTTATACATACAGTGTATCAGTCCAATATGAAGTCGATCCATGGACACTGACAGACATATATACAAGGTAAAGCTGTGATAACAATTACCTCACTGTCGTCTGATTTCCGTTTTTTTGTCGGTACACCATTCTCCTGAAAAATGGCCAAAACATTTTGAATACCTTGCAGAAAAACATTTTAATAAAGACCACTCGCGCCTGTCATAAGACCAGTCACACCTGGGTCGTGTGACTAAATAGAAGCGTTAAACAGTTATAATAATTTATGTTACTGTGCATCAAAACTAACCTGTTCATCAGCTACATAGAGGGGGATGTCATGGAAGGGCGAAACGTGTTTACCATCGGACGTTTCTGCGGAGTCGAGGATGATACAATGTCACAATTAACCACCAGTTGAACGCAGCCTACACCAGTGCAGCTTTAACAGATTGTCACTGTCATCGGAAGCAAAATGGCCTGCTACAGTGCACATCAACATAACACTGCAGAATATTAGCACGGATACTCTGTTAAGGGGTTGGGAAATGTATTTAACTATTTAACTCAGTGCATATTCATGTACTTTAATGTATACAACTATTTAACTCTATGTCGTTTTACATCCGGAATGATCCCGGAACACACAGGAAATACCCAGCTGATGCCATGCACAGGATATAGGCTTCGTTTAAGTAGTAAGTTCGCAATTTTCGAGATCCGCACCAATTCCGCGATTTCCAAAGGTTACACCCAAGAAATCCGTCCAGTGTATGATATGTAAATCGCTGGATAAGCAAGATGTCTGCTCCCATTTTAACGTGTCCCCCGCAAAGCTTAACTACAGATGTAGGGTGAGTAAAACACGACGGTCCCCAAACACTGAGAGAGCATTCCTTGACTGTCGAACAAACAACAACTTTAAGCATTTATTTCTTTCGATACGTATTTTTTCGATACGTATATTATTGGTTTCTCGTTTCCGCGGCCAACTCGGGCTAAAGCCGTATTCGACTCCAGACCATGCGAAATCTCTTGAATGAATGACTAGTTGTTGTTGTTTTTTCACCGTAGCTAACTTACTAAAATAAATCCTGTAGTCGGACGAGTTTGGGCGACCTCTCTCCTCCGTTAGAAAATGGGCCATTTTTCTGACACTGGGAAAAACCGCTCTGAAGAAAACCAGACTTTTGTGAGGAGGCTGCAGCGCGAGAAACGCAGCACAACACCCCGCAGCCGGACGCAAAAGCACGCGCATACTTTCCTCGCCTTCGGCCGGTCTGTTCCTGGTATGGGTGACGTTTCTTCGGCGGACTCTCGGAGTTCTTTGGTTATGTAGCACCGCCACCTACCCGCCGCTTAAAGCTCTGTCGCTCGGAAATGGAGAACGTGCAGAAAAAGTGAGGACCTTTACCAGAAGAAAATGGCTGGCTCCGAGAGATAAACCTATACAGTCTGGTGTCATTTTATTTTTGTCGGTGGTTTATTAATATTTTAGCTATGTTAGGCTATTTGTTGATGTAGAGCTCTCTGTCTGATCGCTTCATTTGGGACTGACTGCTGTTTGCTAATAATGTTGTTGGCACAATGCGCTGTTTTGTTGTTGTTTCGGCTGTTCTTTTGTTGTTTTCCAGCAAACCATAAAGAATTCCTCAGCTAATCACCAAGGTCTTACAGACACGAACCAGTATGCAAGAACATGTGTATCAAGAAGCAGGGGAACCAAATACATACACAAAAATTTCCCTTAGCTATGTGAGGTGTCGCCCTCTGGTGGACTGGCTGTACGCAATTAAATGGAATAAGGTACAAAATACAAACAATGGCAAAATAAAAGTCTGAAAAACATGACATCGTAACTCTTTTATTGTGACTCAGAATCAACTCATAATATTCTGCACATATTCAGAGGTTTATGAGATAGTTAAAAACTTCGATTTAAAAGAGTAATTTTCCAAAATCTTCTGACTCATCTTTGACTCCTCATCTTGCATTGAATTACCACTGGTACAGTAATCAGGGAGCCATTTTGTATTATGTGTCCTTGTTGTTATGCTGAGACCATTGTTGGAATGTTACAGCAGGATAATGGTTACAGAAGCACTCCGGACGGTTACATAAGTTCAGCAGAGTCACCTGAGTCCTGGGCTCTGTTTTTGGTTTGTTTATTTGCCCATCAGCCTTTATGTGCTGGAGTTCCTTTGTTTGCTTTCCACCCTGCTTTCCACAGCTATGAGCTGACGATGGAGCGAACAGCATAACCCGTGGAGTCTGTTTACCCTCGTCACTGGACATAAACACAAACACACCAGTTACACTGGCTTTCTGCTTCCAAAACAGACTTGTGTCCCTCTTCAGACTGAGCGTGTGGTGAAGCCTGCTAACACCTCACAAGGCTGGGAGTGTCCCCGCACGCCTTTTACCCCATGGGCTCTGGAGACTGAGAGTGATGGGCCAGCTGTCAGATCACAGACTGATTGTGTCTAAATGCAGCTCATTTCAGCATCTCTTTTCTCCACTTCTGTTTGTCTTCACATGGGTCTCCATAGTAACATGCTGTGCGCTTTCATGGGCCTTCTTGTGTGTGTGTGTGTGTGTGTGAGTGTGTTTTCTCTTCCTGGTGGATCCTGAAAGCTGTAGAGCTCCAGGAAGCAGTAATTAAAGCTGTTCATTCAGAATTGGCTCTCCTTATCAGCTGCACACGCAGAGCACTCAGTAAATACGTGGCTGCATTTACCCACACTCCCATCCCAGCCCTTCTACCCTGCCTCTCTCTCATTTCTCCTTCAATCTCCCCTCTCTTTCTACTCTCCCTTCTCTTACCCAATCTCTCTCCTCTCTCCCTCTCTCTCCTCTTTCTCTTTCTTCTCTTGCCCCTTTCTCACTTCTCTTTCATCTATTGCCCCCCCTCCTTCTCTTCTATAATTGATTGTATTGTTCTGCATCTTCCAGTGTGTTCACATAAAATGGGCTGTCACATGTCATAATCTGAACCCTGTGTGATGTGTATCCTGGGCATTTGTTACAATCTCAACAAGGCATCCTGGAAGTTTTTTTTTGAAGCCAGAGTCTTGGGCGTCAGCTGTTCTCTGTCAGTGTGTTCTTACAGGCTTACGATACTAGATTTGCTTTGCTTCATACATGATATTGACTGGCGTGGGTGTGTTTGTGTAATTATATTAAGGGTCACATGTCTTAGGCATACACTGTGTCCTGTTATTGAGTACTTATGGAAATACACCTATGACATGTATATTATGTCATATCATAACACATTTCATAACATGTGAACTTGTTTATTATTAAACAATGTTATAAACAGGTAAATCTTCGGTAAGTCCTTTTTTAAAATGTATGGTGTGTTAACCTGATTAGGGTCAACTTACATCGCAGTTGATTATATGTTTATCAGCAGTGGCTGTAGGCACCTGAGGGCAGAAACACATCTCTGCACACACATGTTCACTTGTCAAGCCCTTCTGTCACGCCGCCATCTCATTTATGGCTTCATACTCAAACACAGGTGCAGAAAACTGCACCGAACACGAAATGCTTCAGTATTTACTGAGAATTTGTGCAGAAATGTAAAAATCTTGCATTGTAAACACTGAGGGAGACCGCACGTTTGGGTGGACATGCTGCTGCTAGTGCGACGCCTTGTGAGTTTGTGAGTGTTTGCTCTCTCCTGCAGATCTGTGGATGTTTTACCCTGAGACCGTGTTGTAGTACAGCAGCTGTTGTATGTTCATACTCAACAATGGAAACCCAATCGCAGTCCCTGCTCCCAGAGAGCAGGAGAATGCTCTCATTCATTCATCTCCAGTGGGAACACTGGGCCTGCTTGCCATACTGGAATATCACTATCATTGCCCCAATGCCAGGTAACGAGACCAGAATAACCAGATTGGTCCCACAAAATGGTCTCACAATGGAGCCTGTGTCCAAAGAACAATGAATAATTAGTATACATTGCCTTTTAATGCAATGCTTTTTAATGCTTTGTTTTGTTTTTGTTTGTTTTAGCTCGTGCACAGGTGTGGACCTGTGACATGTTCTTCACCTGGCTGTGCTGTTTCCGCTCTCGTGCTGCTGAAGTCTTTGTTTGCGCTGTTCTTGTATTCCCAGGGACGTAAGCAGCCCAAGATCCTGTTTCTGCTTCCAGAACCAGAACCAGAACCCTCTTCCACCAAGGACACAGGCTGTGCAGTGAGGGCCTGTAGTGGAGTCAGTCCTCCCAACACCCCAGCTCATCAGCTCAGTACTGTCCAGGAGACAGTTCATGTCCAGGGGGACATTCCACCAAGACACTGCTTGTCTCCCACCCAGAGCACCATCACTCTAGAATGCTAATAAGGCCATATAGTGTAAATAAAACTTGTACTCCTTTATCATAGTAAGAGGATTCACCTGTGTTTTCTATATAGACACATAGCTATTGAGAGCCACTGCTTGGTTTATTTTTCCCCTTGTGCTTCTAACTTAATAGTCGTAAAAGCTCAATCCCTTTTAGCAGATAGCACTTCCCTTCATGAGGGCAAGGGCTGAGCAATGTTGGCTGAACAGTCTTTCAGTGTTGACTCAGGCATCAGAAACCTTTATGACATCATGTGAGGCGTGAGGTTTTGTCCACATGATACAGTCCCACCCCTCTGTTTAATATTAACTTACACACAGGTCCCATATTAGCAAATGTTAGAAACTTCTTTCAGTAAAAAAAATAAAAGTAATTCAACTTCGGTTCGGTTTTGCCCTATTCTCTCTCACTGTAACGCAGCCTGCATTAGAGACGATTTTTTTGAAGTTGTCGCCTGTGTGTGTGTTTACTGCTTCTATATGTGTGTTTACTAAGAGCTTAGCTTTCCATAGCTTCTGTTCCTCTTGGCTTCCGTTTTTAGGTTATCATTCATGTGGTCACTCACCCCTAGTCCCGCTAGACCTGTGTTCTGTTCAAAGGAAAATAATTTTTTCCCAGAGGATCACTGGCTCTTTGAGAGAGGAACACTGCATAGCAACCTGGAAAAGCTGTGTGGACCAGGGCAGATCTGTGAGGACCGGGAGCAGTGAACATCAGTGTGAATCTGCAGTACATCTGTGGACGGTACTGAATGGTACTGAATGGGTTCTTTTGGATTAGTTACTGCTATTAGCTGTTGGGGATGTGCAGTGTTTCACTACAGAAGGTTATATCTCCTGTTTGTAAATGTGGTGATCGCTGTTGTGAACTAACATCACACTCTCGAGAGCGGCTTGCTGCAGGGGTTGATGGGATATGTTGTTTTTACACTGACTTTACTTCTGTGGTTGTTTCCTGGTGAGGCTCTCCTGTTACGGCCATCCCAGACAACCCCGAGAAACGCTGATGCTTTTCAGGGCCGCACAACTTTCTTCCCTCTGGGATAAATTCCACAGCATCGCGTCCACTCCCAAGAACTGCAGGACAGTAATAAGAGTGTATTTATAACTGCCCACATGTTTATGCATACGATTTAACAATAAGGGCAGTTGAGCTGAAGTGGGAAGAGGTCTTAGCTATTTGTCCTCTTTATATTCTCACAGTCTTTATATTTTCAAAGTCAGGTGTGCAACAGCTCTGCATTAGTGTCAGATGCATATTAGCTACCAACACATTTCATTTATATGAATTGATAAAGGTGCTTCAATAATGGTGCTATATATCTACCCAGTTGTCCTTTTTGTTTCTTGACATTTATTTTCATCTTGTACTCTCTCTCTCACTCACTTTTGCCCCTCTCTTTCACTCCATTGAGCAGGCATAGCAGTGCAGGAGAAGGGGGCGGTGCTCATCGTCTCTCCTGAGGCAGGTAAGTGGGCGGAGCTACCTTTGCTGAGCTGAGAGAGCCTGTGTACACAGCAGGAACGAGAGAGCTGCACCTGTTCCTCTTCTCAGCAGCTCTCTCTGTCTGTTTCTTTCTCTCTCCCCTTGTTTCTCAGAACAGGGGGACACAGTTGGGGGTCAACATGGATCCCAAGGAGACTGGTGTAAATGACAGAGAGAATGAAAAAGAGGAGAAGAAAGAGAAAGACAGAGGGATTAAGAGGAGAAACCGACTTTTCCTCAGGTACCTGGAGAGGAGGAGGACAGACACCATCGTGGACGAAGACTCTGCCAAAGGGGACATCAATATCGGGACGCTTGTGAGAAGGAGCCAGTCAGATAAGACAGAGTACAGCACAAAACTTAAAGGTAATCATTTCCATCACACCCTACCACCATGGCAATAGCTCACCTTTGACCGCTATGGTTTTTCTGAGATGACCTTCGGCATTTATTTTTTAGCCCAAGTCAAACATTTGTTCACGTGAAGCTGGTGTGAATCACCTCAGAATGGCTTTTATCTGGCTGTCATAAACCTCACAAAACCGTTGAGCTACCTTTCTCTGTCCCCTCCTGTTGCTATCACAACTTTCCCTGACCGGTCGTGTCCCGTAAAGCGCAGCGTCTGAAATTCCAGGAGAGCACTGAGTGTAGTGTGAGACAACCTGTGAGTTTGCTGATGCTAAGCACCTGTTGTGTTGTTACGGAGAGCTATTCCCACAGGGATGATGTCACTAATGCAAAGCAGGCAAGAGCCACAGAACAGAGCTTGGTGATGTAGGATCTGTAAACAAGCCAGAGAGAGCGAGACAGAGAGAGACGAAGAGAGACACAGAGAGAGACACACAGAAAGAGAGAGAGACAGAGATCACATCATAGGGAAGTAAATGTTCATTCCTCATGACCACTTTTGGTGTTTTTAAACTTTAATGAATGTGTGTACTGTAATGCGTGTACTGTAATGTGTGTTTTGCATATTTGAAATAAACTTGCAAACGAATACTTGCAACTAAAGTGCTGAGTGCATGTGTAATTCAAGTTAAAGGGACGCACACTGCTATGTACAATGTAGCATGTCATATGCTGTGTCAGGCTTGTACAGTTTACGTTGTCATGGGAGATATGACAGACTGTCATAAGTATTTCATTAAAACTAGTCCTGCCTCTTTACTACTACTACTGCTGCTGTGTGTGTGTGTGTGTGTATAAGGGAATGCTGCTAGGTGGGCATACCAGGTGACAACCTGCAATGAGAACACACTTGTACTGCAGGTTTTATTGGTTTACAGTGAGAAACAATTGGCCATTATCAGAAGGCAGTCATCTGCACAAATTCCATTTAGGACACACGTGAATCATTGACACCTGACAAAGAGGTATGTAATTTTGGTCAGTATGATGTGTTGAATGATGTGCATGCACAAGCACACATGCACACACATACACACACACATGCACACATACACGCACACACACATAGTAGCAACTCTGTAGTTTAGCTGTTTGAAACTGCACGAAGAGCTCAAAATCGCATTCTTGATTCGTGAGTCGTTGCACCGGTCTGCGCACACGGACGAGGCGCTCACATCCCTCCAGACTCCATTACGTTCGTGTGCTCCTTCACTCAGGGGCATGTGCTCTTAATTTACTGATAAGATCTAATCTAATACATCACACAGCAGGGCTGATTGACTGCAGTGAGACCCCCCCCCCCCCCAGGGACCTGAGCTCAGTCGTGTTTCAGGGTTTGCAGGCCCTGCAGTTCCAGACACTCTTAGCTGTGTGAAGTCATAGGAATGCTATGACAGCAGGCTGATGGTGATGACTTCATACAATTGAGGAAGTAAGACTTCCTGAATGCTCTCAGCAGCCAAGCCAGTTTGGCCAGTTGGACTCTTGCAGATACGGTCAGGGCTTGAGCATCAGCAAGCATCCCTGCCTGAGAGTACTCTCCTCCTCCCGTACCCTCTCCTTCCACTACTGCCAAACGACTCTCACCTGAAATCCAGCCCTCACGTGACGTCTCGCAGGACATTCCTGAACTGGTTTGTCAGTCGCCGTTGTGTCGCTCACCTTGGGAAGTGTGTGTCTTGGTCCAGCTCTGATGGGCTTCAGCTGGAAACTGCTGGTCTGAACTAGTGGGGAAAGAAGGTTTTCCCACATCGACCATGAGAGAGAGAGAGAGAGAGAGAGAGAGAGAGAGAGTGAGAGAGAGAGAAAGAAAGTGACTTATTCCCTGAGTTTAAAGGTTTGTTGTGTTGAGGAGAAACTGCTGTATATCCTTGGTGAACATAAAGAGTTCAGCACACTGTCAGCGCTGTACATTCACTCATGCACACAGTCTGAGGAACAGTGAGGGACCATGTCAGATACCACAGATACAGAGCCTTGTCATTATTATTATTACTAATGTTGCTACTATTATAATTTTCTTTCTACTAGTAATACTATTATTATGACAAATGTGATTAGCTTTGGCAATATTTTACACACATTCACCACTGAATTGAATTTAATTGAATTGAATTGAAGAGAGAAGGAAAGAGCAGCTTATTTCAGTCACCAGCAACCATGAGCCAGAGCATGTGTGTGTGGTCTGGGTCTTTTGGTCCTCTGAGCCTCTGCGTTTGCTCTTGGGTTAAAGCTGCATCAAGAGCAGAACTGCATTAACTCGACGTGTCAGGCAGGTTCATCTCGAATGTTATTACAGTTATGAGGAATAATTATGGTTAATGTAGGACATACAGCCCCACTAACATCAGCGTTCAGTCATTTAGTCAAACGTGAAAAGGTAGATGTGGAGGGGGTGCTGAGTGAGTTGGGAGCAGATCAGGTGCTCTGAACCAGGTGAGATGCTCTGACCCAGGTGAGATGCTCTGAACCAGGTTAGGAGCTCTGACACAGGTGTGAGCAGTGCACTTAGGATGTGACACAGGGTGAATGGGTACTTATACCTAAATGTAATCACGTAGTGGGTTTACCACTGTTCCTGGCTCTACATCTATTGTAACTAGCTCTGTTGGTCTTAACTCAAACTTAACTTATATCAGAGCCAGATCAGGTACTGCTAGGGTCATTGCCAATGCTTTCACTCTCTTTTTCTCTCTCTCCCTCTCTCTCTCTCTCTCTCTATGTCTCTCTCTCTATGTCTCTCTCTCTTTGTCTTTCTCTCCCTCTCTCCGATTCTCCTGTGTCATTTTACCCGTTGTAGTAACGTGATCCTCAAGGTACCGACTGGCATGACCTTCCATTAGCTTCATTTCAAAGGCTGCGGCAGTGAGCCGTGTGGGAATTCCCCCAGTAGCAGCAGGCAGGTACGCTGGATGGCTGAACGGCTGGAAGATTGGTTTATAGGCTGTAAGCTGATAGGTTGGTAGGCTAGAAGATTGGTTTATAGGCTGGTAGGTTGGTAGGCTGGAAGATTGGTTCATAGGCTGGTAGGCTGGAAGATTGGTTTATAGGCTGGTAGGTTGGAAGATTGGTTTATAGGCTGGTGAGCTGGGAGGCTGGGAGATTGGTTTATAGGCTGATAGGCTGGAAGATTGGTTTATAGACTGGTGAGCTGGTAGGCTGGAAGATTGGTTTATAGGCTGGTAGGCTGGGTGGTTGGAAGATTGGTTTACAGGCTGGTAGGCTGGAAGATTTGTTTATAGGCTGGTAAGCTGGTAGGCTGGGAGATTGGTTTATAGGCTGGTAGGATGGTAGGTTGGAAGATTGGTTTACAGGCTGGTAGGCCGGAAGATTGGTTTATAGGCTGGTAAGCTGGTAGGCTGGAAAATTGGTTTATAGGTTGGTAGGCTGGGAGATTGGTTTATAGTCTGTTAGGCTGGAAGATTGGTTTATAGGCTGGTAGTCTGGAAGATTGGTTTATAGGCTGGTAGGTTGGTAGGCTGGAAGATTGGTTTATAGCCTGGTGGGCAGGGAGATGGTCAGGCCAGTTCATTGAAACACACTCCTCAATTCAAAGACACTGGGGAGCATTGGTCACAGTGAAAGTTTAGTTTAGTACGTCACACATGCTTGCTTTATGTTGTTTACATTTCTTTTGTTTTCTTAAGAACTGTGCAGACATTTTAGAAATGATACAGTATTATGTACAGTATAGTAGCATGGGAAATAGAAACAGTTGCATAAGGTCTATGGAATATAAGGTCTGTGGCCTATGGAAACCCTGGGGGTGAGGTGTGTTGGGGAAGGGAATAGATGTTAACTGGAACAGATACAGAGGGCTCCCACTAGCTACAGAATTACATCACAATGGTTTGTAGCCTGATACCCATGTTAGTCTCTGTCCCTTTCTCTGTCTACCTCTCTCTCCCTTTCTCTCCCTCCCTCTCCCCATCTGTCATTGTCTCACTGTCAAAACCTCTCTTACTGTGTCTGTTTCTCTGCCTGTAAGCCTGTGTGTGTGTGTGTGTGTGTAGTAAAATTGTTCCATGGAGGTAAAGGGGAAGAGGTCTCACTTCCTCCCTCATTAGCCTTGTTAAGCGTGGCAGGACTGCCTGCACACCTACTGACAAGAGACACCCAGCAGTCAAGGCTGGTTCATCTCTTCAACCCCAGGCTTCTGCGTGCTCATGCACTATTTTATAGCTGAACTGTGTTAACTTGTGACCCTTGGTGCCCTAGTGAATCTCACCACAGTGTGTCTTAATGCCTTGGCCCTCCTGATAATCCCTCTCTACTTAACAGGCTAATTCTCTCTCCCTGCGACATGTCTGATGAGTTGCAAACGTACTAGTGGAGGAAAAAAAAAAAAAAAAAAAGAAATTGGCTACAGTTGCATCATGCGTCGGGCTTGGTGGTGAAGACGGGACCCTTTAAAGTGTGTTAGGTCATCTCGACAAGCCCCAGCACCAGAAGCTCTGCGGTGATGTCTGGATCCCTTCGCGAGTCTCTCTGGGGAAGGTGGAATCTGTGTGGAGCCATTCTGCCTGCATGTGTGCACCATGCTGATGGAGGAGGACAGTGAACATGATGACGTCACACCGCTGGGGGTCGTGTGATGGCATTTGATTGGATTTGAGAGCTGATTCCCTAGCCAAAATGCACTTTCTCTTAAGCACTCTTATCTGAGCCATGAATCAAGAGAGAGCTGACATTCCACACCCCTCTTAGGCTTTTGCAGTGTCATTAGCTGTTCTTTTATACGTCTGCCGTCCTTATCAGCTTGTCCTTCACAGCATTCATGCTCCGGATCTTTTGACCATGTGACCAGCAGAGGTCATTCCACACAGTAAGCACAGTAAACACTGTAGGACTAAACAGTGGCTTAACCGGCCTGCTGAGCATGTGCCCCGCCCACCTCAGTGTCCCATATCTCCAGTCATCAGCTTTTATTTCACATTGTCACTGAGATTCTTATTTGTGCTGACTAGTAAACAAACATGCAAACTCAGAATGCGGGGCAGGTTTCAGAGCACCCGCTCCAGGAGTCTAGCTCTTCTGGGTTAGCGCGTGGCAAATGAACACTGATCTTGCTGACCCAGCTGGATTTACACACTCCCACAAGGCTCCAGTGCTTAATGAGTTCCTTGCTCCGCCCCTAAGCAGCCACGCCTTACCCACTGACGAGGGGGAGGGGCAACTTGTGAGGCGCAACAGTAGCCCCGCCCCTTCCACCATCACAGTAACCTAACAGGCTTGTTTTTACATCCGTGCCATTCACAGTCGACAATAAGATGCTGGCCACATGTTCTGTACTCAGACTTCAGTCGACTGACTGCGCCAGTGTCTGCCTTTACTGTGACCTGGTTTTCAGTACAGCGATTGAGGGGGAGGACATGGGTTATTTTGTCTGACTGTAACACAGAATCCATTTTCTGCTGCCGTAGCAACCTCCTTTGTTATGCATTTCACAGACCCAGTGTGGAATTGCATCGTATAGCTTAGCTTTATACGTGCACTTGTACATTTGTACAAAATTGCATGTCTATAACCGTACAGACATATCGCAGCTGCACATGGTCCACTGGAAACTCTGCACAATACAAAATCAACTGGAAAATATATGTCAACCAATCACAGCCTGCTGCAGAGTAGGCATGTTTATTAGCACCTTAATGATGGGGATG